>JAWPHD010013353.1:0-68983 GCA_037043455.1 Cyrtodaria siliqua
ATAAGATGACTTTTACTAGCCATAAGGGATATTTGTATTATTTGTTCAACATTGTTATATAGGATAAGGGAATGCAAAAAATAAACTGGATATTTAAAATTGTGGGGTGGTGGAAGGTTTAAAGTCATTTTTTAGCACATTTTAGTGTATTTACGACGGTCAACTTTTAGTGGTGGCGCAGCCACTTATTCCTGTGTAGAACCAGTACTGTATACCGCCATTCGTAAGAATCAACACTTTTTTACTTTTAAAATAGACAAGGTTGAATCACTGATCAATTTCAAGATATAAAAGAAAGAAAAATCTTCACGCTTATCTCTTTGAAAGTTAAGATAGAGAAAAAACTAACTTTTTTGAAGTCTTTTTACATTGAAATTCATATTCTCGTCAGTTCTGTATATTATTTATCAGCTTCAGGTAGAATGCAAACAAAAACAAGAAAATTTATTCTTATCATGTCAGATGGGAGGTGATAGAAGGTCATGTGGACGTCACATGCGGTATTATTCACCAAGGCAACTCGATGGTATTTGATGGCGCGGGGAAAAAACGGAAGATCTGTACACCATATTTGGATACCAGGAAAGCTGGGAATGTCAGATTTGATTTCTCTTTTGGTAAGTATATTTTTCTTTAAAAGGAATAGGGAAACTCGTGCCTGAGTCGGTCTTGACCATGACATGGTCATTAATTGACAGTTGAATTTCTTCCATTACTTGGAACTGTTATACCTTAAAAGTAGGCAGTGGAATGATTTCAAAACAAAAGTAATTTCGGTTAATTTCATAATATACTTTAGTCCGACTCCAGAGCAGTTAACATGTTCAACTCAGTGGGCATGTGTAAATTTTCCAGCCTTAATTCGGACTTTAATCCGGGAGCCGTGACCAAAATATTTTATACAAGAAGATGGTTACGCTATATATAATTTTTGTCCGTTTATTTGTATAACATCAAGAAAAATACTGACCTGTCTGGCTCGGGTGTGTGTGTGTGTGTGTGTGTGTGTGTGTGTGGGGGGGGGGGGGGGGGGGGGGGGGGGGGGGGCGCAAATTGCCCTATTTACTGAAAGAAAAGCAGAAATGTTTAATATAGATTATCTGAAGAGTCACACGAAAGTTTCCATAGCAACCATTTTTTTTTAGTTAACTAAACCGGTGCTGTCTACAATTTCTTCTCAAAAACAGCTTGAATAACCAATAAAACCGAGATTTTATTTTATGGGTCCTGGGATAATGCACTTCCAATTAATTTGATCCACCATCTAAGATGGCCACCTTTACTAAATATAACCTCTTTTTTTTCAAGAATGATTATTATATACTAGAATATCAGTTTTACTCGCATACGTCGTCCATCATGGGTTTTGATACGGGATCATTCCTAAAATGATTGGCATGACATGTTATAAGTCCTACATAAAATTCATGTGGACTTAGCTTCCAAGATGGCTGCAAGTGACCATCTTTGTTAACATAGATTTATTTCATAATGTGTGCTGTGTTTGTTTAGTGCTGTATAGTGGCCCTAAAATATCTACCCATCCCAGGAACCTGCAGTAGTGGTATAACTTACTAGGAAAGTGTATGAATGCATGAATGAATGAATTGAATTGAATGTTGTTTAACGGCTCATCAACACAATATAGGTTATTTAGAGCCGCCCCAGAGAGAGGGGAAGGATACATAGGAATCCGGGAACCTGCCCTACTCTTATTATCGAATAGATTCCTATGGTTCTTTAACGTGCTCGGAGGATAGACCGATACACGGGACCGCCCGGTTTACGTCCTCATCCGACGGCGAGGCTAAGGAAAAGTGTCTTGCCCAAGAACACACCGACGGAACTCAGTGGCACCACGGAGGATTGAACCCGGGGCCTCCGGTTACAAATCCGCCGCGCTACCGACTGCGCCATGAATGAATGAATGCTGACATTCTTAATAAATGGTATACCTATATAGTTTTGTTTATATTGTGTGGCTTAAAACAAAAACACGAAATAAGATTGTATGTTTGTTACTGTTATACATGTACATATATATATATATTCAATAATAAAAAAGAAAAAAAGAAAAAAAAGAAGGAAAGTGTAAACGGATCAAGCATCACAGTAGTATGCTTTCCATGTGTTCAGATTACAGGGTTTTTCCTAGGAGTGCCACTTCCCAATGGCAAAAAAGATTTTTTTCCCAATTTAAATAAAAAAATCCAATTCCACAAAAAAAAAATTGTTTTAAAGAAATTTTGTATTGTGTTGGTGTCACTCCACACACTCATTCAGTAACTGATTGTTGTTACCACTGTAACAGGTTCAAATCACTATTTATCACATAACATGCAATAAAGCCATGACATTTCTCGTAATACACTAGTGTATTACAGATGCAAATGAGGACCGAATCACTGTGTTTGTAGACAGTAAAACATTTAATCCCAATTGTTTGCATGATATATCATACGGTACGTTCAGACGCCTTAATAGTTTATCATTATTTGAAATCTTACTTCATGAAATGAATGTTAGTAACGTTAAATTTGGTTTAAGGTGTCGCGTTATTTGTAGGACGAACGCATTTACAGCCGCGTAACTTAGCGATGTCATGTAAACAACAAAACGACGTCATGATTTGTCTTACAAATTGCCGCCGTATATAAGGAAATTTGACAACATTAAAGTGAAACTATCATAGCGTAGGTGTGTTATGTGATAAACAGAATCTAACATTCGTGGCTGTGTATCATTGACTTTAATAAACTTGTTGGATAAAAAGATAGGATACGAGGCTCTTGCTCAAACTCGTTTATTAAAATCAATAATACACAGTCACTGATGTAAGGTCCTCTATTTAACTGATAATTGTTCATAATGTACTAATTTTCCAATTTTGGCAATTTGTCGATAAAAAATTCCCGATTCGATCTAGGGTCCTTTTTCCCAAAATACCTAGGAAAAGCCCTGGATTAATATAGTAGTGATTTTTAAAAATGATTTCAGGATCAGGGGGATGTCACTCTAGTGGTGAAGATAAGGCAGAAGTTATGGTTTATGTGGAAGATGAGAACGACCACACACTGTACATCATGGAGAAGTTGAATATAAAGTTGTACAAGGTAAATAAATAGAGAATAATTGTTTGTTTGGAGTGAATATAGGATTATTTTCATCGGGAATTGAGAAAACATGTATTTAAGTTTTCTCACTTTAAGATGGAAATAAATCCTATATTTACGACAAACCAACAAATATTCTATTTATTATATAGTACTCACAACCTGGAAATTTATGCAGAAAAAATATAATGCGCCAAAACAATAACATCAACAACGTAAACAATGTCAACAGTTGCATGATGTCATTTTGAGTGAAAATATGTTGTGAAATATAAACAATGAAAATATAAGGTTTTATTTTAATCATGAAATCCACTATTTCACTGGAAAGTATATAATAAATGATCGAATTCAGAAATCGACTGTGTACTTTCTAACACAACTGATGAAAGTACAGAAACAGGGAATAAACTGTAGTGTGACGTGGGCAACAAAGCCAATTTTTATGCACCCACCAGTTAATTTTGAGGAGATGGCATCATTAGACCCATCCATCGCTGTGTATCATGGAAAAGTTCAACATAAACATTGTACAAGCTAAAGAAATGAGCACGCCCTGGAAATCGAGTTGTACTTTGTACTTTCCGACAATATTGATGATAGAACTGAAAGCAGGGAATAAACTGCAATGTGGCATGCATAACAAAGTTGTTTTTTATAACTAAATCAATAAATTATGAGGAGAGAGCATAAGTGTTAGACTTATCCACCGTTTCCTACGTCCCGCATATTTTTTGAGTGTTAAAGGGACACACAGCAATCTTGATTTTTTAAAAACTCACGGCATCCCGTTAGTTTTTCTCGTAACTTGCATTCATTCAATCATTAATATTAATTGTTAGAATAGTTCAAAGCAAATTGTTTTTACATATTATTGACTTTTGATAATATTGCACCAATAGTATTTTTTAAAAATGTGTAGAATAATGAAGGAAATAGAATTCTCAATTTTTTATTTAATTATATGCAGGCAGTTTTAAAGTCAAAATGATACATGATTAATAAATCGCTGTACTAGTTGTAATGCCTGATATAAAACTCAAGATTGCCATGTGTCCCTTTAATGTTGTTGCGGGGTCATCCGTGCCTATGTACACTTTCTAGTTTTATTATAATTTTTCTCTTTTTTCAAAGTTGAGCGGTCAAGTCGAGAAAAGTTAAAGATGCTTTATAAATTCAGAAAGATGTTTTCAGTTTGTTATTCAGAATTGTAAAATGGAATTCAGCCTTCATTATTCCTCTAAAATTGTAGGAGCCGCAGCAAGTGTCGCTACCCTTGTTGCCAGTAGACAGACATCCCCGTGCCCGTATCTGCTGGTTACAGAAGTACACAGGAGGTCAAGGTCAGAACGTGTGGGCGCTGGACAGCGTAATTGTGCTTCCATACCTTCCAGAGAACGTGACGGCCAATCAGGACCTGATGGCACAGTTCGCGATGAATCTTCAATGTGGCAACTATCCAGAAAACAATAGGTCAGCTTTTGTTGGCGTATTCCATATTAAACAGTCTATTAATTCATTTTAGAATTGTTTTATTATTAGAATTTTGTGGTTCTGCATTTTAAGAACCTCCATTGTTTGTACTTTCCATTGTTTGTATGTTAAAATCATTGGAAAATTCAATACTTGAGTGATATTATAACTAAAGCACACATTTTGATAAAAGTTTTCTCTTAAAAAACATTCCCATAAATAGCCAATCACATTAAAATCAGACCCTTTATCATGTTACGATAGTCTACGCTACATATAAGGATCTGACAACACTGCATTGGAGGTCACATCAGATTGACCTCACGATTAGCCCATCAGATTTCAGCCTATAATATTGCTCGTTATAGACTGCTTCACTACGCATGTCACATTTCAGTCAAACACTGTGGAGCAGTCTACGCTCGGTATTGAAAGAGACAATGACCGTACCTTTCAGCTTATAAAACACAAAAAAAATGTGTTGACAAACAAAACACATCAACCATATTGGAATATTTGCTGAATAAAACCAAGATTGACGGAATTCAATAGCGGTATCCAAAAAATAGAATTACTGTTTCGTAGGGTTGAACTAGTAAACTCACACTAAAATCACACTTGCGGGTAATAATAATAGAACGTCGCAATAGCCTACCTCGCTACTAACTGCGCTAGCTGACCAAATGTATTAATACATACTTTATAGAAAACCTATTGGTTAATAAACTCGGTAGAATAATGTTCCGAATGTTTTCAAAAAACTGCGTCTGTGATTTTCTTCATAGTATTGCTGTAAAACATGCCATAGTGCATTTCTTTGAATTATTTGTGAAATCCACAGCATTAACACACGGCAACTTTATCTTTTTTCGGATATATGTGTTTTATGTGGCTTTTCGTTTTTTCAGTTTACTCAAACATCATCTGATGACAAGTGCATATGAAACGCGCGATTTCGTTGGTTGAATTTAGTTGATCTTCTCATGAATATTGATTAGATGAAAGGTCGATCTGACGTGATCTCCAAGGCAACGCTGTCAGATCCTGTAGCGGAGAGTATCAAAGCATAATTAGGATTCGATTTTATTGAGATTGATAAATAGCGAAAATCACACTTTTTTCCCCCAATTTTTTTCTCTCACAAAATCAACAGGCCTAGGACTTTTCATAATTTTCTCAAAAAAGCCTGAGAATGCAAAAAATTATGTTTCACATAATTACATGAATCTACTGTTAAGTCTTAAATTCTAATGCGTTTCGTTTTGAAAAAATGAACTACTTACTTTTGAATTAAATAATGGTAGACCATCTGTCAGGTCATGACTGTGATGTTCATTCCTATTAACAGTACAATATTGTAGATAAACTTAAAATTATTACAACAGTTGTGTTTTTTTTTGAAACAATGTTAGTGCTGAGTGGTCATAATTCGCTTAATGATGAAACTAAACTTTATTTCCACTTTTGAATACCAAAAAAAATAATCTTGTTCTTCCTGTTATTGATCAGTTGGTGTCAGTCCATAGTAACACTAATAAGTATGCAAGATGGCAAACCTGTAGGAGTTATCTTTCTTACCAGACACCTTGAGTTGACATCATGTATGTTGATAACTGTAATTACTAACTTACTGTGTTGATAACATTAGCAACTATGTTAATAACTATAACTGCTATGTTGATAACTGTAGCTGCTATGTTGATACCTGTAACTGCTATGTTGATAACTGTAGCTGCTATGTTGATACCTGTAACTGCTATGTTGATAACTGTAGTGCTATGTTGATAAATGTAACTGCTATGTTGATAACTGCAACTGCTATGTTGATAACTGTAGCAGCTATGTTGATAACTGTACCTGCTATGTTGATAACTGTAACAGCTATGTTGATAACTGTAGCTGCTATCTTGACTGCAGCTGCTATGTTGATAACTGTAACTGCTATGTTGATAACTGTAACAGCTATGTTGATGACTGTAGCTGCTATCTTGACTGCAGCTGATATGTTGATACCTGTAACTGCTATGCTGATAACTGTAACTGCTATGTTGATAACTGTAGCAGCTATGTTGATGACTAGTGGCTATGTTGATAACTTAACTGCTATGTTGATAACTGTAGCTGATATGTTGATAACTGTAACTGTAACTGTTGTGTTTTTGACTGTAACTGCTATGTTGATGACTGTAACTGTTGTGTTTTTGACTGTAACTGCTATGTTGATGACTGTAACTGATGTGTTTATGACTGTAACTGCTATGGTGATGACTGTAACTGATGTGTTGATGTCTGTAACTGCTATCTTGACTGTAACTGCTATGTTGATGAATAACTGCTGTGTTTATGACTGTAACTGCTATATTGATGACTGTAACTGATGTGTTGATGACTGTAACTGCTATCTTGACTGTAACTGCTATGTTGATGAATAACTGCTGTGTTTATGACTGTAACTGCTATATTGATGACTGTAACTGATGTGTTGATGACTGTAACTGCTATCTTGACTGTAACTGCTATGTTGATGAATAACTGCTGTGTTTATGACTGTAACTGCTATGTTGATGACTAGCTGCTATGTTGATGACTGTAACTGCTGTGTTGATGACTGTAGCTGCTATCTTGACTGTAAGTGCTGTGTTGATACCTGTAACTGCTATGTTGATAACTGTAGTGCTATGTTGATGACTGTAACTGCTGTGTTTATGACTGTAACTGCTATGTTGATAGACTGTTACTGCTATGTTGATGACTGTAACTGCTATGTTGATGACTGTAGCTGCTATGTTGATGACTGTAACTGCTGTGTTGATGACTGTAACTGCTATGTTGATGACTGTAACTGTTGTGTTTTTGACTGTAACTGCTATGTTGATGACTGTAACTGCTGTGTTTATGACTGTAACTGCTGTGTTGATGACTGTAACTGCTGTGTTGATGACTGTAACTGCTATATTGATGACTAGCTGCTATGTTGATGACTGTAACTGCTGTGTTGATGACTGTAGCTGCTATCTTGACTGTAAGTGCTGTGTTGATACCTGTAACTGCTATGTTGATAACTGTAGTGCTATGTTGATGACTGTAACTGCTGTGTTTATGACTGTAACTGCTATGTTGATAGACTGTTACTGCTATGTTGATGACTGTAACTGCTATGTTGATGACTGTAGCTGCTATGTTGATGACTGTAACTGCTGTGTTGATGACTGTAACTGCTATGTTGATGACTGTAACTGATGTGTTTATGACTGTAACTGATGTGTTGATGACTGTAACTGCTATGTTGATGACTGTAACTGATGTGTTGATGACTGTAACTGCTATGTTGATGACTGTAACTGATGTGTTGATGACTGTAACTGCTGTGTTGATGACTGTAACTGCTGTGTTTATGACTGTAACTGCTGTGTTGATGACTGTAACTGCTATGTTGATGACTGTAACTGCTGTGTTGATGACTGTAACTGATGTGTTGATGACTGTAACTGATGTGTTTATGACTGTAGCTGCTGTGTTGATGACTGTAACTGCTGTGTTTATGACTGTAACTGCTGTGTTGATGACTGTAACTGCTATGTTGATGACTGTAACTGTTGTGTTTTTGACTGTAACTGCTATGTTGATGACTGTAACTGCTGTGTTGATGACTGTAACTGCTATATTGATGACTGTAACTGATGTGTTGATGACTGTTACTGATGTGTTTATGACTGTAGCTGCTGTGTTGATGACTGTAACTGCTGTGTTTATGACTGTAACTGCTGTGTTGATGACTGTAACTGCTATGTTGATGACTGTAACTGTTGTGTTTTTGACTGTAACTGCTATGTTGATGACTGTAACTGCTGTGTTGATGACTGTAACTGCTATATTGATGACTGTAACTGATGTGTTGATGACTGTAACTGATGTGTTTATGACTGTAACTGCTGTGTTGATGACTGTAACTGCTATCTTGACTGTAACTGCTATGTTGATGAATAACTGCTGTGTTTATGACTGTAACTGCTATGTTGATGACTAGCTGCTATGTTGATGACTGTAACTGCTGTGTTGATGACTGTAACTGCTATATTGATGACTGTAACTGATGTGTTGATGACTGTAACTGCTATCTTGACTGTAACTGCTATGTTGATGAATAACTGCTGTGTTTATGACTGTAACTGCTATGTTGATGACTAGCTGCTATGTTGATGACTGTAACTGCTGTGTTGATGACTGTAGCTGCTATCTTGACTGTAAGTGCTGTGTTGATACCTGTAACTGCTTTGTTGATAACTGTAGTGCTATGTTGATGACTGTAACTGCTGTGTTTATGACTGTAACTGCTATGTTGATAGACTGTTACTGCTATGTTGATGACTGTAACTGCTATGTTGATGACTGTAGCTGCTATGTTGATGACTGTAACTGCTGTGTTGATGACTGTAACTGCTATGTTGATGATTAATTGCTGTGTTGATGACTGTAACTGCTGTGTTGATGACTGTAACTGCTATGTTGATGGCTGTAGCTGCTATGTTGATGATTAATTGCTGTGTTGATGACTGTAACTGCTATGTTGATGACTAACTGCTGTGTTTATGACTGTAACTGCTGTGTTGATGACTGTAACTGCTGTGTTGATGACTGTAACTGTTATGTTGATTACTGTAACTGCTGTGTTTATTACTGTAACTGCTATGTTGATGACTGTAATTGCTGTGTTGATGACTGTAACTGCTATGTTGATGTCTAGCTGCTATGTTGATGACTAGCTGCTATGTTGATAACTGTAGCTGCTATGTTGATAACTGTAGCTGCTATGTTGATAACTGTAGCTGCTATGTTGATAACTGTAACTGATATGTTGATAACTGTAGCTGCTGCTGCTATATTGATAAATGTATATGTTATGTTGATGACTGTAGCTGCTATGTTGATAACTGTAACTGATATGTTGATAACTGGCTGTTACAATAACCAATTAACCATAGCTGATGTGTTGATTACTGTATATAGTATGTTGATAACTATAGCTTATATGTCAATAACTGTAACTGCAATGTTGTTTATTTCACGTCATCGATACCAGAGTGAGTCTGATGTTCTCGACCAATTATGGTGCAACATGGCACCCTCTACACAAGCCCTGTTTGCCAGGCCAGTGTTATGGCAAACATTTCCCCATCTCCACGGTCTATGAGGGAGTTGACTTTGACAGGTAACAACAGTTTGATTCTTAACTTTAAAGTAACTGTCGTCTGCTTTCGATACTGAATAAAAAAAATTGATTTCGGTAAGCAATGCGAGGATGTCATTTTGGTATTGATAAATTATTTACCGTATTTTCCCTCATAAGAGCACCTCCCCTAACAGTAGCGCCCCCACCCTAACAATAGCGCCCCACCCCTAACAGTAGCGCCCCCATCCTTAACAGTAGCGCCCCCACCCCTAACCTTTTCAATTTTCTTTTTTATTAAAATATATAAAAAATCGTCAAAATTCATTTTCTTTTGTTACATGTTATATGAGGCATTTTTCATAGCACCATGCCTACCATTAGGGGAAATACGGTATATTTTATTTAAATTTCTCTTTATTATCCTAATTTCTGTGTCCATGTAGCACAGTCGGTAGTGCACTCTCTTCTCGGCATTGCAACCCTGGTTCAATTCCCTGTCTTGGCATTGTAAATGACAGGGTACGAGGGTCGCCCACTGGGACACATCGTTTTTCCCAGGGTTTTCAGCTTTCCTCCCACATCAGCACCTTGCTAACACTGTCATCGAGACTGGTCATGATTTGTGTAAGCTGTGTATTTAGTGACAATTCGCACAGGCAACATTTCACCAGTAACATTTTTTGTTTCTGGCAAAACGAAAAAGTTACTTGCGATTTCTACGGTTGTGTGTGTAAGTACAAATTTTAAAAGCACAAGATGATTCATCATTAGCAAACATGCTAGATTCCATATGTGTCATACAAATTACAAGGACATAATTATCAGGAAAACATAAAAATATTAAAACACCATTGATATGAAAGCACATGTTTAAAAAAAACTGAAATTGAAAAATTTACCGGCATTCTGAAAATGTCACTTGCATTTTGCCAGTACGCTAGCTTAAATTTGAGACCTGAATTTGTTTCAAAATGTAAAGCACAGTCAAATTTCGGTAACTTAAAGTCACTGGGACCGTAAGAATATGTTTGAGAAATCTGGGTTCGAGAAATCGAATTCGCAACAGAAAAAATCTATCCGAAATTATGTACTTATGTAGGCAATAAATCTTTCTCAATAGGTCTTTATTTGCTTGGATGTTTGTTTAAACTGAATATCAGATGTATTAAAATTATTACCAGGAAAATACAAGAACAACTACAAAAATGTGTTTGTTTTATCTTTAATGAACAAACTGGAAGTCAGAATAAAGAGTTGAATATAATTGAATAGAATATACAAACATCGAGTTTACTAATTAGATAAAAATAATATGTTGAGCAGATTTATAAAAAACAGAAAACAATCTCCTTATATACACATGTAGCCAATAAATGACTGATTAGTAATCTTTTGCAAAATGTTTTACCTAACTTAAATGATGATTTTTTCTTCAAAAAGTGAACACATTTAATATTTTATATTTTCAATTAAAATCAATCAACAAACTTTATTTGATTACACAATCAGATGTGTTTAATTGATCATACTTATTCTTAAAATAAGTTCACACAAATTAAACATTTCATCTGTTTATTATCGCTAATCGAACATAATTTTCACACCTCTTGATTTTATTTCATGTCTTGATTGAACTAACGCATCATGTAAAATCAATGGCCGACACCTTCGAGCTTCTGGTGGCTATTATCACACGTAAATGGATCTCCAAACTGTAAAAAGTCTTCGAGTTTCGGGTGGTATTCAAGAAATATTATTCGATTGACCAAGGGTAAATTACATGGAACTATATAGGAGTTACGCTGGGACCGGAGTATGTGCTCGAGTTACCGGTGGTATTCGAGGAATCAACTTTCGAGTTACAGAAGAGTGTACATAAAGTTTATACTTTTCTTTTTTAAATGTAAAGTTTAATATTTGTTATATTCACACCTATAGGTGGAAAAGAGTAACTACCCCTATACCATATGCTGCGTTGATGCCTCACGTAAGGTTCAGGTGGATAAAGGAATCCAATGATGACCCCAATTGGGCCCTTGACAGTGGTAAGATTTTGCTGTAACTAAGTCAAACTCGAGTGTACAAAGGACAGGGATAACCCCCAACTGGGCCCTTGACAGTGGTTAGATTTTTATGTTTAAAAGATGCAATAAGGGTCAGTGACAACCCCAACTGGGTCCTGAACAGTGGTAAGAGATTACTGTATGTAATACTTAATAAACAAGAGCAGACAAGGGGCAGGGATTCCCCCAACTGGGTCCTGGACAGTGGTAAGAGATTACTGTATCTAATACTTAATAAAACAAGAGTGTACAAGGGGCAGGGACTACCCCAACTGGGTCCTGGTCAGTGGTAAGATATTGCTGTATCTAATACTTAATAAACAAGAGTGTACAATGGGCAGGGATTACCCCAAAAGGGCCCTTGACAGTGGTAAGAGATTGCTGTATCTAATACTTAATAAACAAGAGCATACAAGGGGCAGGGATTACCCCAGCTGGGTCCTTGGCAGTGGTAAGAGATTGCTGTATCTAGTACTTAATAAACAAGAGTGTACAAGGGGCAGGGACTACCCCAACTGGGTCCTGGACAGTGGTAAGAGATTACTGTATCTAATACTTAATAAACAAGAGTGTACAAGGGGCAGGGACTACCCCAACTGGGCCCTGGACAGTGGTAAGAGATTGCTGTATCTAATACTTAATAAACAAGAGTGTACAAGGGGCACGGACTACCCCAACTGGGCCCTGGACAGTGGTAAGAGATTGCTGTATCTAATACTTAATAAACAAGAGTGTACAAGGGGCAGGGACTACCCACCAACTGGTACTGGACAGTGGTAAGAGATTGCTGTATCTAATACTTAATAAACAAGAGTGTACAAAGGGCAGGGATTACCCCAGCTAGGCCCTTGGCAGAGGTAAGATATTGCTGTATCCAACACTTAATAAACAAGAGAGTACAACGAGCAGCTCGAACTCTCATTTTGCTATATAAGCTGCATGGTGTTTTGTAAAACATTTATTATTTGTATAAAAGCAATTTATAATAAGAGGAACTATACATTTGTATGAAAACTTGTTTCTATACATGGATTTTAATAAAACATTGCAGGGATGATCAGTACCAAGCCTAGTTGTGCATATCATTGCTGTTTTCCAGTTGAATGATTTTTGGTAGAGTTATGGCCCTTAAAAGATTTTAATACAGAAACTTTGGCCGGATATCAACGAACTTTGCAGTGATGATCAGTACCAAGCCTAGTTGTGCATATAGTCGCCATGTTCCTGTTGAATGATTTTTGGCGTAGTTATGGCCCTTTTAAAAAAATTGTCCAGACTAGTTCTCCTGAACCCCAGGTCAGATATCAACGAAACTTGGCAAGAATGATCAGTACCAAGCTTAGTTGCGCATATTTGCGCCGTGTTCTGGTTGAATGATTTTTGGCAGAGTTATGGCCTTTTAAAGGTTTTAATACACAACATTTGTCTGGACTAGTTCTCCTGAACCCCTTGCCGGATTTCAACAAAATTTGGCAAGGATGATCAGTACCAAGACTTGTTGCGCATGTTATCGCCATGTTCTGTTGAATGATCTTTGGCAAAGTTATGGCCCTGTAAAGGTTTTAATACACAAACTTTATTCAGACTAGTTCTCCTGAACCCTTGGCCGGATTTCAATGAAACTTTGCAGGGTTGATCAGTACCAAGCCTTGTTGTGAATATCATCACCGTTTTCCGGTTGTTTGATTTTTGGCAGAGGTATGGCCCGTTAAAGGTATTAATACACAAATTTTGTCCAGACTAGTCCTGGCTGGATTTCAACGACATTTGGCAAGGGTGATCAGTACCAAGCCTAGTTGCGCATATCGTCGCCGTGTTCCAGTTAAATGGTATTTGGCAGAGTTATGGCCCTTTAACGGTTTTAACACACAGACATTTTCTGGACTAGCTCTCCTGAACCCCTGGCCCGGATTTTCAACGAAAACTTTTAGAGATGATCATTGCTATGCCTAGTTGCACATATCTTTGTTGTCTTCCAGTTGATTGATTTTTAAGACATCTGTTTTCACTAAAAACAACCTCTAGTTGAATTAGTTTTTTAGAATTAGTTTTTTAAAATCAATAGTACACCGTCACTCAAGTAAGATCCTGTATATATACACACTTTAAAAAGTTATGATCAAAACTTATTGAATTCCCCTTACCGGTACTCTCAAAATGTTAAATTTCCAATGGTGGGCTTACTTTAATTTTATAAGCTTGACCAGGTTCAATGTATCACACATTAATATGTTACAACAGATTGTGTAATGTAAAAGTAAAACAAATGTCTTTCTGTATAACATGTACACATTTAAGTTTTTATTGTATATTACAGTATTCATAGGTAGCTGTCCGGAAGGATGTAATGCTCATGGTGCCTGTACGGTGGGGGGATGTCAGTAAGTTTATGTCACTTGTTAATGTAATATCAGGGCTCGAATTTAGCACTCGCAGCTTACATTTTGCTAGTTTTGGATTTGAAAATGTAAGTTGAGAAGTTCAACACCTAGTTGCTTTCAAGTTAAGAAAACCACTTAAATGTATGACTTTACGAGTTTCCAAGGATAAAATAATAACTAACAGGGGAAACAAATTGTTCTCTGTTCTGTTTTAGATTTAGAAGTTGTTTGACAGCATCAGCTCTGCATGCATTGTTAGCAACACCCGTTGTCAAGGTCCTATTTTATTCTAATGAGCTTCTTTTTTTAGCTATCACAAGACAGACTTTGTCGCATTTTATAAATCCCGCGCGCCGCTGTTTTAATCAGTGATACCGTCTAGAAAATATTTGTCAGCTGCTAACATGGCTGGAAAAAAAGCATTTTATTTTGCAAAAAATAGCTCTAGGAAAATAATGTAACTTTTACTTTTGTTTTTTACAAATACCCTATTATATTTTTTCTTTTGAGTATCATTACTCATCAGCTTATTACAAATACTCTAAACTTTTAAAAATCAAATTTTTAAAGTATAATATTTTGTGTGTATTGTCCTGTGGAACAGTTTATTCCATATTTATTTTACACAGTGACAATTGTTCTAAACTCGCGTCTGCTATTAAAGTTCTCTGGCCATGTTTTGTTTCATGAACATGTTTATGTTTTTTTAAATCCAAATCAATACACAACAATAGATATTTACAATTCACGCATTGCAATATCTGTGAAAAGTGAGAATAATATTTTATTTGATGACGTAGAAAACTTTGAACAGGTAAATTAATTCACAGGTAAATGTATTTTAATATCAATTATCCGGCAATAGTTGTGCAGCTATACAATGCAGTCACGCACTGGTAAAAGTAGTATCTACATCATGCATATAACACTTTTTTTTACATACAACTTAAAACTTGGTATCGGTTTTCAATATATGTTTCTCCCCGAGACTATCAAGAAATGTTCATATGATGTTTAAGAGTTAAATTTGTTAATTGATAATGATACAAAAAGGGCGGCCATTCATCTTTAAGGGTTAGTTATGTGATAAAGTATGTTATTATACCAGAAGATAAAAGAAATTATTTACACGGTAGAAAACAGCAATAGTTTATTAAATACAAAAGATACTAATTGTGTCATTCTCGCATTAATCATAGATTTTACACAAATCACACAATCTCAAACACAAATCTGCCACTATACTAGAAATTAGGGATTTTTTCCCATTACCTGCAAAGAAATAAAAATGCGACCTTGACATTAAAATGTTGACCAAGTTTTGATGGTTATGTCAAACAAATGAGGTCACTAAGGGGAGAAAGGAAAAGAGAAAACCTAAAACATTAAAATAAAACAATGATTAATAATTGTTGACTATTAGAGGCCGGTTGGCCACGGAATCTGGGAAATATACAAAAAAAAATTGCAAAAATCAGGGGAAAGTCTGGCCCCATTTTATGATCTTAAATCAATTTCTTAAATGTTTCACTATTAATTACACTTTTCAAATAAACATGATTTCATTTCATTTTCTTATACATGTGATATTTCTTCACTACTTGCACACATATATGTCTGCATTTTGCTTAGGTGAAATTTGAGACTTATCGTAAGATGTTTAATAAAACAAATGTTGAACATGTAATTAAAACCTTTCAGGTAGAAAGAGCAAAAAAAAGGAATGAAAAAACAACCACATTGATGTCTATAATAATGCATCAATTATAAACATTTTAGATGGTATTAATTTTCTTAAATCATTACGTGGTCCGAGTATTAACTTTCATACCCCATCCAACCCCTTCTCCAAGAAGCGAAAATGGGGTTGGCTGGGGTATGAAATAAAACCGTAATTTCAGCTTAAAAAGTTTGCGTATTGTTAAAATTAAAACATTTAATAGGTAATTATAAAGGGGTAATTTTATTTTTTTAAACTTGTTTTATTATCGAAATATCCGTTATAAAATCCTGCTTATATAAGCTCATCACTTGATGGAATTAAGGCGGGACCACAAAATGTGTTTTGAATTTGAAATAAAGAAACATTTAAATATTTGACAAAAATCTATATATGCTCATAAATGTGATATTTGGTGGTGAAGGTACAACTATAAGGCAGGATTGAGGAGGCTGGTGATATTTAGTTGTGAAAGTACGGCTATAAGGGCAGGATTGAGGACGCTGGAGATATTTGGTTGTGAAGGTACGATTATAAGGGCAAGATTGAGGAGGCTGGTGATATTTGGTGGTGAAGGTATGGCTATAAGGGCAGGATTGAGGAGGCTGGTGATAGTGATATTTGGTTGTGAAGGTATGGCTATAAGGGCAGGATTGAGGAGGCTGGTGATATTTGGTGGTGAAAGTATGGCTATAAGGGCAAGATTGAGGAGGCTGGAGATATTTGGTTAAGAAGGTATGGCTATAAGGGCAGGATCGAGGAGGCTGGTGATATTTGGTGGTGAAGGTAAGGCTATAAGGACAGGATTGAGGAGGCTGGTAATATTTGGTTGTGAAAGTACGGCTATAAGGGCAGGATTGAGGATGCTGGAGATATTTGGTTGTGAAGGTACGATTATAAGGGCAAGATTGAGGAGGCTGGTGATATTTGGTGGTGAAGGTACGGCTATAAGTGCAGGATTGAGGTGGCTGGTGATATTTGGTTGTGAAGGTATGGCTATAAGGGCAGGATTGACTCAGGAGGCTGGTGATATTTGGTTGTGAAGGTATGGCAATTCGGGCAGGATTGAGGAGGCTGGTGATATTTGGTTGTGAAGGTATGGCTGTAAGGGCAGGATTGAGGAGGCTGGTGATATTTGGTTGTGAAGGTACGGCTATAAGGACAGGATTGAGGAGGCTGGTGATATTTGGTTGTGAAGGTACGGCTATAAGGGCAGGATTGAGGAGACTGTACATTTGGTTACTTTAATCAGGGAAACCGAATGCTGGGTCAGGGAAAATTCAGGGAATTCTATTTTAAGATTCCTGTGGCCATCCTTTTAAGAGGCCACTTCTCACACTTCTGGTAAGTGTGGATTATATTTTTCACCCTTATATCCCAGAAGCAGCGGAATATTTAGAAGAACCAGACGATGTTTCTGTGTGTGCCTTTAACACTCCCAGTAAAGTAGTTCAGTCAAACAAATCTAGATTTTCTCAAATATTATTGCAGGTAGTTCTAAGGTATGAGGTCTCATAATTTTTTATCTACCGTATTGAATATTAAATACTTTTACATTGTTGTTCTTCTCCATTCCTATATACAGTGCATCTTCTTGGTCACTGTATGCAATGGCATTTGGCTCTATCACTCCATCTTTTTTCTTCAGTATGATCTGCAGTTTCTCACATCTTGCCGTCATCTGGTGGACATTGTTAGAGGCACGTCCACACACATAGATAGTCCCGTGAACGTCGACACATATTCCGGAGGGTTCTCTCAAGTCGGCATCCCTGTATATAGCCTTTACCTCACCCTCCAGGGTCAGGCTGGTCACAGTGTTGTTGCCACGGTCAGATACGTACAGGGTTGTTTGGTCAGGACCGATGGCTATGTTGGTTGGATATCTAAACAGCCGCACTCCGCAGGCATCTGTAGATATAACCTTCAATGTTCTGCAGTTCATGTCCATGATTTCAACCCGTGGATGGTCATCGAATGTCACGGCAAGCTTGTCCGCACAGCACACTATACCCTGACACTCTCCATCAACCTTCACCACTCCACATTTAGACAAATTCTGGTATGAATCCGATACATGTACATAGAGAAACTGAATGCTTTTCTTGTTAGGATAAGTTATGGCAACTTTAGTGTTACTGACCTTTGTGATATCGCCCGGAACTGCTTTCAAATCAAGCTCATTTATGACCTTGTTTTGCATTGTGTCGACCAGCTTGGCTGTATTGTGTAGCCGCTCAATTACAACTATTTGTCTTTCAGACATTATGGTTAAACCTTTAATCCAGCACGCACTGTGTTCATAAGGGAAATACGAGTGTAATGATGCCACACTGATATCTTGTACGTGTGTGGCTCGTAGATCTCCAGGATTCTTCAGTTGTCCAAATTCTGTCAGGGTACTCAGTATGTCGTTTATCAGTTCATCTGGCACAAACTTGTACTGCTTTGTCCTGTTCTCCTTCTTGACCTGGGTTAGTCTATCTGCTAGTGTTTTTATGGCATTCTTCGCTTTTTTCATCTTGATAAAGAGTTGGTCTTTCCGGAATCTTTCCAGTATCTCCAAGTCAGATTTTAAGGTCTGAATCTCTTGAATGGCCATGTCACATGTTGTTGAAATGGTGTTCATCTTGTCAGTGTTGTTGTCTTTGTCACCTTTTGCTTCTTTCTTAATTTCATTTTCAAGATTGTCAAACATGTTGTTGATCGACTTTCTCAGTTTTCTTATATCGTTTATTGCCATTGTATAGCATGTTTTGGATTGGTTGATATTTTCTTCTGATTTACGTTTATTATGACCAAATTGCTTTTCTATGTCTTGCAATTTCTTATGGATGTTTTTGTATTCAGTACTGGCTTCTATTCCCTTAGAAACATCAGCTATATTGTCAATGTCATTGCATCTTTTGTGGTTGACTGTCATACAGATGATACATCCGAGCTGCTTGTGTGATTTACAAAAGTATTTTATAGATTTACCTTCATGTTCATGACATTTCTCAGGGCATATGATGCTTTTATCCAGAAGCACGTGATTTCTAGTGGGTATTGGTAGACAGTGATATCTGTAACACGTCTCGCATAAATAATGTTGGCAGTCCAAGCAGAATCCTGCCGCAGGTAACGCGTAGCCGTCCATGTTGCATGGGTCACATGACAATTCAAAATCTTCCTGAGACATTTCAACTACAGAGACATTTTTTTTGTCTTCCTTGCATTCTGACACTTTCATTATCTTCCTCTTTTTTATCAGTCGTTTTGTTTCATCCATTTTAACTCTTTTTTATAAAAAACTTGTTCTGATCTTGTGTTTAGTGTTTTTTGAATGGTTATTCCAAGTTTTAATTTTAAGTCTGCACAGTTTTAAATCAATCCTTTTATGTCTATAGCAAGTTAGTTTCAAATTGTATATAATAAATAACCTATATACTGACTGATAACAAATATCTAATCATCATTGCAATATGTAACTCGCCTGGTTCGTATCTTTATACAAAATATAAAAAAATGAACAGGTTAAAGCAATTTTATTTTTAAAAATAATGAGACTATATAATTATGTAGAACATTTTATCTCCAACTGTGATATGAGTGGTTTAATATTTTTTTCAATATCATTATGTATTTACTTATTAAGGAAGTAAATTTACATTCTTGTCCACCTTTACCATTATCATTAACGTTTTCCTGCGTGAATGGTTTAATAATTCCAGGTGCTACTTTAAAGAGGGTACATCAGGCTTTGGGGCTATTTTTTTTTTAAAAAATGAAAAGCCATGAAATGACCAAGTTTATGAATGTGAAATGGTTCAAAGATAAGCAGTTTCCTATAATAAAGCACAGTAATTATTATAAATTATAACACCCGGTTATAGAAGAATCTCCAAGTTATGAACAGCTATTATAAATTTCACTTCAGCAGTATCTATAAACAATGCTCACATTGCATTGTGATTTTTAGCTCTACTGGCCAAGGGCCAGCAAAGCTTATGGGATGGCGAGTTGTCCGTCGTCCGTCTGTCGTCAACTTTTGTCTCGTTAAGACAATAGGGCCTTCATTTTTCATCTGATCTTTACCAAACTTTAAAGTATTGTTAATATCAATGAAAGCTCGGTCAAGTTTGAAAACCAGCCAGATTGGACCAGTAACAGTGGAGTTATGGCCCTTGATTTAGTTAAAAATGCTATATTTTGCCTCAAGATGATAGGGCCTTCGTTTTTCATCCGATCTTTACCAAACTTTGCCAGATTGTTAATATCAATGAAAGCTTAGACAAGTTAAAAACCGGCCAGATCGGACCTTCATTTTTATCTGATCTTTACCAAACTGTAGCAGATTTTTTTACTTTCTTTTTTTGATTATTGTTGTTTTTTTAGTCATTTTTTTTGTTTTTAATTTGATTTTTTTGTTGTTGTTTTTTTAGCTCTACTGGCCAACGGCCAGCAGAGCTTATGGGTTGGTGTGTTGTCTGTCGTCTGTCGTCTGTTGTCTGTCGTCTGTCGTCTGTCGTCCGTTAACTTTTCTTCAAACGACTTCTCCTCAGAAACCGCTTGGCTAATTTTGACCAAACTTCACGTGGATGATCCTTAGATGAATGCTTTTTAGATTTGTTAAAATTAGGTCAGCGCTACATCCAAGATGGCTGCCATTACCATATATGGTCAAAACCTTAAAAAATCTTCTTCTCCAGAACCGCTTGACAGATTTCAACAGTTTTTCTTTTAAAATGATCGCCAATGCCTAGACTATCAAATTTGTTCATATAAAGTCCCCGGGGTCAAAAATGGCCGTGCCCTGGGGGTCCAAAGTTTGTATATTGAGGTTTTGCATGTTTTTCATATAGACATATAGGAAAAAACTTTAAAAAATCTTCTTCTCTGAAACCACAAGGCACAGAGCTCTCATGTATGACATGTAGCATCAGCTTATGGTCCTCTACTAAGTTTATTCAAATGGTGACTCTGGGGTCAAATTTGTCCCCGCCCCGGGGGTCACAGTTTTACATAGACTTATATAGGATTTTTTTTTTAAAAATCTTCTTCTCGGAAACTACAAGAGCCAGAGGTTTGATATTTTGCATTTACTATAAGCTTATGGTCCTTTACCAAGTTTGTTCAAATGGTGACCCTCGGGTCACTTTTGGCCCCGCCCCAAGGTTCACATGTTTTACATAGACATGTATAGGGAAAAACTTAAAAAAACTTCTTCTCTGAAACTGAAAGAGCCAGAGGTTTAATATTTTGCATTTGCTATAAGCTTGTGGTCCTCTATCAAGTTTGTTCAAATGGTGACCCAGGGGTCACATTTGGCCCCACCCCGGGGTTCACAGTTTTACATAGGCTTGTATAGGGAAAAACTGAAAAAAATCTTCTTCTCTGGAATCACATGGCACAGAGCTCTCATGTATTACATGTAGCATCAGCTTATGGTCCTCTACTAAGTTTGTTCAAATGGTGACCCTGGGGTCAAATTTGTCCCCGCCCCGAGGTTCACAGTTTTACATAGACTTATATAGGATTTTTTTTTAAAAAATCTTCTTCTCGCCAACTACAAGAGTCAGAGGTTTGATATGTTACATTTATTATAAGCTTATGGTCCTTTACCAAGCTTGTTCAAATGGTGACCCTCGGGTCACATTTGGTCCCGCCCAAAGGGTCACATGTTTTACATAGACATGTATAGGGATTTTTTTTTTGTCATATTTTTTTTTTATTATTTTTTTTACTTTTGATTGATTTGCTTTTTTTTAAATTTCCTTTTTTTTTTCAAATATTTTTTTAATTTTTTTTTTAAATATCTTCTTTTTTTTTTTCTTTTTTTTTTTAATTTTAATTTTTCTTTTTTTTTTAGCTCTATGTTCGACCAGTCGGACAAGTAACAGAGGTGTTCTTGATTTAGTTAAACATGCTATATTTTGCCTCGTTAATACGGTCGGGCCTTCATTTTTCATCTGATCTTTACGAAACTTTACCAGATTTTTTAGTTATGGCCCTTGATTTAGTTAAAAAGCTGTTTTTTGCCCTAAACTTTCAAAAAAACGTAAATGGCAGTCACTCACTTCATTGTTGTTATAAGAGCCATGTTAGCCAGTAGAGCGTCCAAAGGCCCTCTTGGGCCTCTTTTTATTTATTTAGTTTTAAAAATTTTAATGAAAAAAATTTGATAGTTTTTTTTTTTTATTAACTCTACTGGCCAAGTTCGAAAACAAGCCTGATTGGACCAGTAACAACGGAGTTATGGCTCTTGATTTATTTAAAAATGCTATGTTTTGCCTCGTTAAGACAATAGGGCCTTCATTTTTCATCCGACCTTTACCAAACTTTACCAGATTGTTAATATCAATGAAAGCTCGGGCACGTTCGAAAACCAGCCAGATCTGACCAGTAACAGCGGAGTTATGGCCCTTGATTTAGTTAAAAACGCTACATTTTGCTTCAAGACAATAGGGTCTTCATTTTTCATCTGATCTTTACCCAACTTTAACAGATTGTTAATATCATGGACTGACAGCTCAGACAAGTTCAGAAACTAGCCAGATCGGACCAGTAACAGTGGAGTTATGGCCCTTGATTTTGTTAAAAATTCTATATTTTGCCTCGTTAATACGATTGGGCCTTAATTTTTCGTCTGATTTTTACCAAACGTTACCAGATTCTTTAGTTATGGCCCTTGATTTAGTTAAAAATGCTGTACTTTGCCCAAGACTTTCAAAAAAATGTAAATTGCAGTCACTCGCTTCATTGATATTATAAGAGCCATGTTAGCCAGTAGATAATTTTCCACTGAGTTATGGCCCTTTGTAGTTCTAATATCTGTCCGTCAACGAAATCCTTGTCCGGGCTATTTCTCTACAACTCCTTGTTAGAATATAGCGAAACTTGCTAGGAAGTATCAATATCAAGTGGAGATGTGCATACTGTCATGACGTTTCAGTTCAATAATTTTCCACTGAGTTATGGCTCTTTGTATTTTTAATGCATTTCATACTTGGTAGTCAAACAGAAAATTCTAGTTCGGGCTATTTCTCTAAAACCCCATGTTATAATTATGTGAAACTTGCTACAAAGCATCAATATCAAGTGGAGATGCGCATATTGTCGTGACGTTCCGGTTCGATAATTTTCCACTCAGTTATGACCCTTTGTATTTTTAATGCATTTTATACTTGGTAGTCAAATAGAAAATTCTTGTTCCGGCTTTTTCTCTATAATATACGTATATGTATCTTATAGTAACAAAAGTCTTGTGTGGAACAGTTTATTCCATATTTATTTTACATAATGACAAATCTTCTAAACATGGGTCTACTATTAAGAACAAAAGACATATAGTGTTTCATTTTATTTAATGTGCATGTAATCAGAGTGGTTGTTTCTTTAAAAATGTATTAAATGGATTCACATTTTACTTAACCTCCTTTTGATCAGAATACTTGTTTCTTTAAAAATTAATCCGATGGATCACATCCATTTTGGAAGCATGAATTAGTTAAAAATGTTTTTTACTCTGAAGGTGTTCCTTGTTACTCATTCATTTTAATTCATTAATTGTCATTCAGTACCTCAAACTTCAATAAGCATCTATTGAGTATGACTTGGCACAAGTGTGTACGTGGGCATTTGGACATTTGGTTCTCAATATTTAGAGACGATTTTTTAACTTGTCAGTTGAGAAAGTGTTGATTCTTACGGATGTCGGGAGGTATACAGTACTGGTTATACCTAGGAAAATGGGGTGGTCTTATCTAGCACAAAAAAAATCAACCGTCATATATGGCCTAAAATGAATGTGCTAAAATGACGTAAAACTCTAATCAAACAAAAATTCAGACGTTGGATATCAAAGTTGTCGTATTTTATTTCTTTGAAAAAGGGCATTTTATGCCAACTTTAAAACAATTACAAACTGGTTTGTAAAACGTTCATTATTTATTTTGAGCTTTTGGTATAAAATAGTTTGATCAGGATGAATTTTTGATAAAAAATAAAATAGTTTGTTAGCAAAATTTGCGTAGTTTACAGAATGCATTGTGTTCCCAACCAACCAAAATCATTCCAGGTTGTATTACACATGTATACATACAAAGTATGTTATTATACCAGAAGATAAAAGAAATAATTTATTTACACAGTAGATAATAAAAATAGTTTATTTACAAAGATACTAATTTTATCGTGTCATTCTCGCATTAAGCATAGATTTTACACAAATCACGCAATCTCAAACACAAATCTGCCACTATACTAGAAATTAGGGATTTTTTCCACATTACCTGCAAAGACATAAAAATGCGACCTTGACCCTAAAATGTTGACCAAGTTTTTAAATGATGTCATGTTGGATACCTTCAATGGTTAAGTCGAACAAATGAGGTCACTAAGGGGAGAAAGGAAAAGAGAAAACCTAAAACATTAAAATAAAACAATGATTAATAATTGTTGACTTTTAGAGGCAGGTTGGCCACGGAATCTGGGAAATATACAAAAAAATATTGCAAAATCCAGGGAAAAGTCTGGCCCCGTTTTATGAAACAATTTACGACCATTTTGATCGTAAATCAATTTCTTAAATGTTTCACTATTAATTACACTTTTCAAATAAAAATGATTTCATTTCATTTTCTTATACATGTGATATTTCTTCACTACATGCACACATAATTGTCTGCATATTGCTTAGGTGAAATTTGAGGCTTATCGTAAGGTGTTTAATAAAACAAATGTTGAACATGTAATTAAAACCTTTCGGGTAGAAAGAGCATAAAAAAGGAATAAAAAAAAAAACAACATTGATGTCCATAATAATGCATCAATTATAAACATTTTAGATGGTATTAATTTTCTTAAATCATTACGTGGTCTGAGTATTAACTTTCATACCCCATCCAACCCCTTCACAAAGAAGTGAAAATGGGGTTGACTGGGGTATGAAATAAAACCTTAATTTCGGCTTAAAAAGTTTGCGTATTGTTAAAATTAAAACATTTAATAGGTAATTATAAATGGGTTATTTTATTTTTTTAGTAAACAATTTTTTAAACTTCTTTTATTATCGAAATATCCGTTATAAAATCCTGCTTATATAAACTTCCTCATCACTTAATGGAATTAAGGCAAGACCGCAAAATGTGTTTTGAATTTGAAATAAAGAAACATTTAAATAGACAGACAAAAATCTATATATGCTCATAAATGTGATATTTGGTGGTGAAGGTACGACTATAAGGGCAGGATTGAGGAGGCTGGTAATATCTGGTTGTGAAGGTACGGCTATAAGGGCAGGATTGAGGAGGCTGGTGATATTTGGTTGTAAAGGTATGGCTATACGGGCAAGATTGAGGAGGCTGGAGATATTTGGTTTTGAAGGTACGGCTATAAAGCAGGATTGAGGAGGCTGGTGATATTTGGTGGTGAAGGTACAGCTATAAGGGCAGGATTGAGGAGGCTGGTGATATTTGGTTGGTGAAGGTACGGCTATAAGGGCAGGATTGAGGAGGCTGGTGATATTTAGTTGTGAAGGTACGGCTATAAGGGCATATTTGATGGTGAAGGTACGGCTATAAGGGCAGGATTGAGGAGGCTTGTGATATTTGGTTGTGAAGGTACGGCTATAAGGGCAGGATTGAGGAGGCTGGTGATATTTGGTTGTGAAGGTATGGCTATAAGGGCAGGATTGAGGAGGCTGGTGATATTTGGTTGATGAAGGTACGGCTATAAGGGCAGGATTGAGGAGGCTGGTGATATTTGGTGGTGAAGGTACGACTTTAAGGGCAGGATTGAGGAGGCTGGTGATATTTGGTTGTGAAGGTACGGCTATAAGGGCAGGATTGAGGAGGCTGGTGATATTTGGTTGATGAAGGTACGGCTATAAGGGCAGGATTGAGGAGGCTGGTGATATTTGATGGTGAAGGTATGGCTATAAGGGCAGGATTGAGGAGGCTGTACATTATCTTACTTTAATCAGGGAAACCCAATGCCGGACTAGGGAAAAATCTGGGAATTCTATTTTAAGATTCCTGTGGCCATCCTTTTAAGAGGTCACTTCTCACACTTCTGGTAAGTGTGGATTATATATTTCACCCTTGTATCCCAGAAGCAGCGGAATATTTAGGAGAACCAGACAATGTTTTCGTGTGTGCACTCCCAGTAAAGTAGTTCAGTCAAACAAATCTAGATTGTCTCAAATATTATTGCAGGTAGTTCTAAGGTAAGAGTCCTCATAAAGGACAAGGTATGATAAGGGGGTAGTTTAGCCCCCAATATATTCAAAATGCAAAACAATAATATTTACATATAATCTTTTGTGCATGTTGAAGTAAATTGATCATATTCTATCTTCAAAATATATATTTATTTATTTTATTTATCTAGAAGAATTAATAGGGTCTCAAAAAATGGCATTTTTGGTAATTTTATAATATTTTGTAGATTTTGGACCTTTAATCTGTGCAAGATTTTTATCCTAAAAATATAGAGCGCACCTCCGAGCACATACAGTTTTTTGGCTGATGATGCATCCCTATCAAGTAAGCCTACCTGTTTCAACAAACAAAAAATAAGCTGTGCTCGAGGGTGCGCTCTGTATTTCCAAGACCAAAAATTGATCGAAAACTGCTGAAAATGAACAAAAATATCATTGTTTGAAAGAAAAGGCCTTGTTTGTGAGCTCTTCAACTCATTTAGAGAAGTTCAAACGTACTTGTAATGCATTTTAATATTTATTCAGTTCATTTGTAGCTAAACTAGATATTCAAAACTTGTGCATTACAGCTTTCAATATTGGGGGCTAATTTTGTCCCTTATCATACCTATTCCTTTTCATCTATTTAATATTAAATACTTTTACATTGTTCTTCTCCATCACTATATACAGTTTATCTTCTTGGTCACTGTATGTAATGTTTGATGGCTCTATCACTCCATCTTCTTCCTTCAGTATGATCTGCACTTTCGCACATCTTGCCGTCATCTGGTGGACATTGTTAGAGGCACGTTCACACACATAGATAGTCCCATGAGCGTCGGCACATATTCCGGAGGGTTCTCTCAGGTCGGCATCCCTGTATACAGCCTTTACCTCACCCTCCAGGGTCAGGCTGGTCACAGTGTTGTTGCTACCGTCAGATACGTACAGGGTTGTTTGGTCAGGACTGATGGCTATTTTGGTTGGATATCTAAACAGCCGCACTCCGCAGGCATCTGTAGATATAACCTTCAACGTTCTGCCATACATGTTCATGATTTCAACCCGTGGATGGTCGCTAAATGTCACGGCAAGTTTTTCCGCACAGCACACTATACCCCGACACATTCCATCAACCTTCACCACTCCACATTTAGACAAATGGTAATCATGATCCGATACATTGAGAAACTGAATGCTTTTCTTGTTAGGATAAGTTATGGCAACTTTAGTATTACTGACCTTTGTGATATCATACGGAATTGTTTTCAAATCAAGCTCGTGTATGACCTTGTTTTGCATTGTGTCGACAAGCTTGGCTTTATTGCGTAGCCACTCAGTTACAACTATTTGTTTTTCAGATATTATGGTTAAACCATTAATCCAGCACTCACTGTGTTCATACCGGTAATACGGGTAATACGAGTGTGATGATTTCACACTCGAGTGTGATGATTTCACACTGATATCTTGTACGTGTGTCCCTCGTAGATCTCCAGGATTCTTCAGTTGTCCAAATTCTTTCAGGGTACTCAGTATGTCGTTTATCAGTTCATCTGGCACAAACTTGTACTGCTTTGTCCTGTTCTCCTTCTTGACCTGGGTTAGTCTGTCTTCTAGTGTATTTATGGCATTCTGCGCTTTTTTCATCTTGATAAAGAGTTGGTCTTTCCGGAATCTTTCCAGTATCTCCAAGTCAGATTTTAAGGTCTGAATCTCTTGAATGGCCATGTCACATGTTGTTGAAATGGTGTTCATCTTGTCAGTGTTGTTGTCATTGTCACCTTTTGCTTCTTTCTTAATTTCATTTTCAAGATTGTCAAACATGTTGTTGATCGACTGTCTCAGTTTTCTTACATCGTTTATTGCTATAGTGTAGCTTGTTTTGGATTGGTTGATGTTTTCTTCTGATTTACATTTATTATGACCAAATTGCTTTTCTATGTCTTGCAATTTCTTATGGATGTTTTTGTATTCAGTACTGGCTTCTATTCCCTTAGAAACATCAGCTATATTGACAATGTCATTGCATCTTTTGTGGTTGACTGTCATACAGATGATACATCCGAGCTGCTTGTGTGATTTACAAAAGTATTTTATAGATTTACCTTCATGTTGATGACATTTCTCAGGGCATATGATGCTTTTATCCAGAAGCACGTGAGTTCTAGTGGGTATTGGAAGACAGTGATATCTGTAACACGTCTCGCATAAATAATGTTGGCAGTCCAAGCAGAATCCTGCCGCAGGTAACGCGTATCCGTCCATGTTGCATGGGTCACATGACAATTCAAAATCTTCCTGATCCTGAGACATTTCAACTACAGAGACATTCTGTTTGTCTTCCTTGCGTTCTGACACTTCTTTTATCATGTTTATCTTCCTCTTTTTTATCAATAGTTGTTTTGTTTCATCCATTATAATTCTTTTTATAAAAAACTGGTTCTGTTTTTGTGTTTAGTGTTTTCAAAATGGTTATTCCAAGTTTTAATTTTAAGTCCGCACAGTTTTAAATCAATCCTTTTATGTCTATAGCGAGTTAGTTTTGAATTGTGTATAATAAATAACCTATATATCCTTGCTGTCTACCTGAACTTATGAAACTATATAATGACTGATAACAAATATCTAATTGTCATTGAAATATGAAACTCGCCTGGTTCCTATCTTTATACAGAATATAAAAAAATGAACAGGTTAGAGCAATTTTGTTTTTGAAAATAATACCTCCAACTGTGATATGATCGTATGAGTGGTGTATTTTTTTGTTCAATTATGTATTCAGGTATTAAGGAAGTAAATTTACGTTCTTGTCCACCTTTACCATTATCATTGAATTTTTCTTGCATGAATGGTTTAATAATTTCAGGTGCGAATTTTAAAGAGGGTACATCAGACTTTGGAGCTAAATTTGTTTAAAAATGAAAAGCTATGAAATGACCAAGTTTTAAGATGTGAAATGGTTTAGACATATAGATGGAAAATTAGCAGTTTCCTGTAATAAAGCACACTAATTAATAATTATAAAATGTTACACCAGGTCATAGAAGAATCGCGAAGTTATAAATAGCTATCATGCGTTTCACCTCAGCAATATCTATAAACAATGTTCACATTTCATTGTGATTTTTTTTTTTTACAGCCAAGTTTAAAATAGCTAACCCTGGTGCATAATTATAGGCAATACCTTCTTCTGGTCTTTTATTATACCCCCGCAAAGTGGGGGGTATACTGGAAACACATTGTCCGTCCGTCTGTAGATGCAATTCTTGTCCGGGCTATTTCTCAATAACTCCTTAGAATTTCGCAAAAAAAAATCAGTAATATTTTCCACTGAGTTATGGCCCTTTGTATTTCTAATATGTATATATATATATATATATAATAAGAAATTCTTGTCCGGGCTACTTCTCCTTGTTAGAATTTAGTGAAACTTGCTATGAAGTATCAGTATTAAGTGGAGATGTGCATACTGTCATGATGTTCTGGTTCAATAATTTTCCACCGAGTTATGGCCCTTTGTATTTTTAATGCATTTCGTACTTGGTAGTGAAATAGAAAATTCTTGTCCGCGCTTATAATTTCTCTAAAACTCCTTGTTAGAATTTATTGAAACTTGCTAGAAAGTATCAATATCAAGTGGAGATGTGCATACTGTCATGATGTTCCGGTTCAATAATTTTCCACTGAGTTATGGCCCTTTGTATTTTTAATGCATTTCATACTTGGTAGTCAAATAGAAATTTTTTGTCCAGGCTTTTTTTCTAAAACCTCATCTTATAATTCGTGAAACTTGCTACAAAGCATCAATATCAAGTGGAGATGCGCATATTGTCGTGACGTTCCGGTTCGATAATTTTCCACTGAGTTATGGCCCTTTGTATTTGTAATATGTATATATATATATGTAATACAAAATACTTTTCCAGGCTATTTCTCTAAAACTCCTTGTTAGAATTTCGTGAAACTTGCTACAAAACATCAAAATCAAGTGGAGATGCGCATATTGTCGTGGCGTTCCGGTTTGATAATTTTCCACTCAGTTATGGTCCTTTGTATTTTTAATGCATTTCATAGTCAGTAGTCACATAAAAAACTCTTGTCCGGGCTGTGTCCGCCTCGGGCGACTGTTCTAGTTTTATATGTTCAGTGTAATTTCATTTGGTGGTTTATGGCTCATTTAGCTTATTTTGTTCAGTTTAATACATTTATTTATTTTTAACAATAAAGTTTTTGAACAATTTTAAAAACAAGTTCTGATGAACTGCCTTAATGGTTCATAAATACTGGAAGATTGTCATGTGTCCCTTTAAGCAAGAAGAACCGTAGATGTTCTTCATAGCGGAAGATTTGGCAGGTATTAAAGTAATGTGAAACGGGTGCATTAGAATTTATATGTGATCCTCACATTTAAAACTGTTAATTTTTAAGCTGTGATTTTGGCTACATGGGCCCTACATGTAAGCAGACGGTAACGCCCAATCCAAAAATCCTCATGGAAAATTTTGAGGGAACCAGTCTACAGACAAGTTCTACAGTGGATCATATCCTGGGAGCCAGCCTGGGTTACCAGTGTGATGTCCTGTCTACGGGCAAAGCTGTTGTGTTTAATAAAGATGGCCGTCGTGAGTTTGTTACTGGAGAACTCGATACAACAGATAACAGGTAAGTCTTCTGTTAATGGCAGAACTGACATATAAAACAACAAAAATTGTTGACAGTTACAGAAGTTTTAAAGAAACTAACCCGCTAAATAACGGCAAAATTAAAATCCATCCATCAAAACTCGATCCAGGTGTTTAGGTCATAAAATAATGTATATGTGCCGATTAAAAGTATAGAATTTTTCATGGGTTCTTAAAAACGCGTGTTTCGATATGTGTAAAATTAATTATGAATTGGTAACTCTTAATTCAACGTTCCAGTTTTGGGGTTTGGCCTGGCTAGTTAAAGCCATTTATATTGTGTCTATAGAGTTCGGATTCTCAAAAAATGTGTTATATATATACATCGTCATCGGTAGGTTTAGAAACGGTGTACATATGTTGTAAAATTTGGCTGTTGTTGGCTGGATAGCTACTTTAATTTCTGCCGTTAAAAATGAAATACATCTGTAAACATTGTGTGAGAATATATACATAGCAGGCAATTTTTCTAAATGATTTTATAAGTCTTATTTAAAATACTTTTTTTTCTTTTTTATTGATCGAGACAAAAATGTTATTAGTCACCTTTAAAGGAGTAACCACACTCCCAATGTTGACCTTGAGTAACCACACTCCCAGTTTTGACCTAGAGTAACCGCACTCCCAATGTTGACCTCGAATAACCACACTCCCAATGTTGACTTCGAATAACCACACTCCCAGTTTTGACCTCGAGTAACCACACTCCCAATGTTGACCTCAAATAACCACACTCCCAATGTTGACTTCGAATAACCACACTCCCAATGTTGACCTCGAATAACCACATTCCCAATGTTGACCTCGAGTAATCACACTCCCAATGTTGACATCCAGTAACCACACTCCCAATGTTGACCTCGAGTAACCACACTTCCAATGTTGACCTCGAATAACCACACTCCCAATGTTGACCTCGAGTAACTACACTCCCAATGTTGACCTCGAATAACCACACTCCCAATGTTGACTTCGAATAACCACACTCCCAATGTTGACCTCGAGTAACCACACTCCCAATGTTGACCTCGAATAACCACATTCCCAATGTTGACCTTGAGTAACCACACTTCCAATGTTGACCTCGAGTAACCACACTCAGAATGTTGACCTCGAGTAACCACACTCCAAATGTTGACCTCGAATAACCACACTCCCAATGTTGACCTCGAGTAACCACATTCCCAATGTTGACCTCGAGTAACCACATTCCCAATGTTGACCTCGAGTAACCACACTCCAAATGTTGACCTCGAATAACCACATTCCCAATGTTGACATCGAGTAACCACTCTCCCAATGTTGACCTCGAGTAACCACATTCCCAAAGTTGACCTCGAATAACCACAATCCCAATGTTGACCTCGAGTAATCACACTCCCAATGTTGACATCCAGTAACCACACTCCCAATGTTGACCTCGAGTAACAACACTCCCAATGTTGACCTCAAGTAACCACACTCCCAATGTTGACACCGAGTAACCACACTCCCAATGTTGACTTCGAATAACCACACTCCCAATGTTGACCTCGAGTAACCACACTTCCAATGTTGAGATCGAGTAACCACACCCAATGTTGACCTCGAGTAACCACACTCCCAATGTTGACCTCGAGTAACCACACTCCCAATGTTGACCTCGAGTAACCACACTCCCAATGTTGACCTCGAGTAACCACACTCCCAATGTTGACACCGAGTAACCACACTCCCAATGCTGACCTTGAGTAACCACACTCCCAATGTTGATCTCGATTTCAATTTCAGATATTTCCAGTTCAACATTCGTGTTGGCAGCAACTCGCCTGTGTCAGACTGCCCCGCCCCAGATGAGACCAAGGAACTGGTCATACTGGATTACTCCTGCAACGGAGGCATCACATGGAACCTGCTGAAAACATTTGACATACACGAATACAGACAACCCAAGTAAGGGTGCCTAGATTTAGCAGACGACTAGAAAACTGTACAATACAGCTGTATCACAAAATTGCTATAATTTAACTTTTCATGTAATGATGGGTTATAATATAGATTGTTTAATAGATGACTTTGATTTACAGGAATTCTTTCCTGAGATTGGCATCATCTTGGTTTTTAGCTCAAATAAGAGAGCCTTTTCCATAATTCTTTTGTCAGATGTCTGTCTCACATGGTACATTAGCTCTTTCATGCTTCTGCTCTACTTCCATGGAAAGCTAAAGTTATATTGATCGATTACTACAACAAGACTTGAAATTGTTTTCCAAGGTCACAGTTCAACAGACATGCCCTCTGGCTTATTTCCTTCTTATTAGAATTACAGTCGAGCATCTGCATTTGCCTGTGGTACTCGCCAAAAGGCTTCAAGCCACATAGCGAGTATAAATAAAAACATTATCGTCGCCTGTGGTGCTCTTGTTACATGTTCCTGTGAACTCGTCAGTTTTTGCATAATAGTCTATTTTTTGCTTTCTATCTTACCTACATTCAAGCTACACACTGAACTTGTCAAACATGTTCTAATGAGTAACACCCATTTTATCTCGACTTCACAGGAAATTTAAGCTATTCTATTCTACTCGCTCCTTTTTTGGTTAGCTCATATCTCACCAATGGCCTGCCAGAAGTCCATAAAACTGCACACATGTATTTAGAATAATTTATAACATGCCATGTGCAGGTCAAATAACTTTGCAACCTAGTTTTGACAAAGTTATGCCCCTTTTTATACCCTTTTTATATTTTGGTCAATTGTTAGGGTAAACATTTTATGGTAAGCTCATATCGCAGAAACCACCTGGCAGAACTCAATATAACGCACACATGTATTCAGTATAAATAGATAACATGCCATGCACTTGTCCCATAACTTTGCAACCTTTTTGACAAAGTTATGCCCCTTTTTGTACTTAGTTTCTTCGTTAACTTTTTTCAGTAAGCTCAAACTGCTTGATAGAAACTCTACACATATATACTACAAACAAGTGCCATAACTCGGTTATGAATTTTACAGAATTATGCCACTTTTTCAACTTAATTTCCCGATAAATAGACAAGGCCTCGAAAAGTCAAACATGCTGTCATGCGACAGCTCTGGTTAGTATTTAACCAAATGATGTGTGCAGTGAAGCATATTGTAAAACCAATGTTTAACTCGCCTTTTATCACATAACATGGCATCTGGGAGTGCAGTAAAGCCATGACTTATTTCTCGTAATACACTTGTGTATTACGATGCAAATGAGGACCGAATCACTGTGTTTGTATACGTTAAAACTTTTAATACTAATTGTTTTCGAGGTATATCATACGGTACGTTCAGACGCCTTAATTATTTATCATTATTTGAAATCTTACTTCATAAAATGAACGTTAGTTATGTTAAATTTGGTTTGGGGTGTCGCATTATTTGTAAGGCGAACGCATTTACAACCGCGTAACGTTTGACGTGTAAACAACAAAACGACGTCATGAATTGCCTTATAGATTGCCGCCGTATATAAGGAAAATTGACAACATTAAAGTGAAACTATCACGTTGTAGGAGGGTTATGTGATAAACAGAATCTTACATTCATGACTATGTGTTGTTGACTTTAATAAACTCGTTGGATAAAAAGATAGGATACTCGGCAAGAGCCTCGTACCCTATCATTTTATCCAACTCGTTTATTAAAATCAATAATACACTGTCACTCATGTAGGATCTTCTATGTAATTTGGATATTAATATTAAGATCCATAATATATTTCTATACTTTACACTTCTGCTAGATCAGATTCTGTGACTTTGCCGGAAGAAGCCAGGGACATCGGCTGCAAGTTCCGCTGGAGGCAGCCGGAACATTCCGGCAATGGGCGCGACGTCTGGGCCCTGGATGACCTGAGCCTTAACGGTCATCTCTTCAACACGCTACACCTACACATGGGGAATCTGGCGGACATTGGGGAGATTCTCACCGTCACCCACGGCAAATTGTCAGATAACTATTGTAGAAAGATGAAAAGTTTAAGGTAGGAAATTAAGAGATAACCATGCTAAAATTTTCTATCTGGGACGGTATTTGAGTGGTTTCAGACCATAAAACTAACCACATACCATACCCGATTGAAAAAATTGATTATCTCAATTCTAATGCTTTTCCATTCAAATGCTACAAATATAAAATAAAATCATACATACACACTTGTTTTTCTATAAAAAAAACTCAAATTCTCGGATTCCAGCATTTTGTTGACGTCATCCAATGACGTCGTTTGTATCGATATGTGACGTCAATTATTTTTCAGACGTAAATTAGGGGGGGTTTACGGTCGCAAATTTGAGATGTTAACCAATGGAGTAACGTGTTATATATTAGTTGCATTAGAATGGCAGTACCATATTTCCCTTAATAGTAGGGCCTGGTCGCTATGCAAAATGCCAAGGGGTTGCTCGTATAAAAAAAGAAAACAATTTTTTCATTAGGTTTGTACAAAAACTCAAAAAATTATTGATTTGTTTAAAATAAAAAAAAAATTGAATACAAAAGATTGAAAATGTATCGAATTTTGAAAAATCTTTTATTTCTTCCTTGTTTTTATCAAGCATTCAAATAAATTATTAATTCAGTATCATTTTGACTTTAAATCTGCTTCCATATAATTAATTTTTTTTTTTTAGTTTTCACGTTTTCTTCTTATTCAGCCATCGGTTTAAATGTACTATTGGTGTAATATAATCGACAGTAATATGCAAAAACGATTTGCTCTGTAAGAAGAAAACGTGAGTTTTTGTACAAACCTAATGAATTTTTTTTTTTTTTATATATTTCTATTTCTGTAATTAATATTAATGATTGAACAAATGCAAGTTATGTAGGAAAACTAAGTGGGATTTTTAAAAAACCAAGATTGCCATGTGTCCCTTTAAAGGTGGGTAGGTGATTTGATTAGGGGAGGTGCTACTATTATGGGAAATACGGTACTTGTGTTGTTTTTCATCTCTCCATAAAATGTGCTGTGTGATAAGAAATATATGGCATTATAAGAATCCATCATGAGTATCCATGTGAGATAGGGAAATCTTAGGGTCAGAATTGTGATCCGGAGGGTGATATTTACCTATCTGGCATAGATAAACTCAATGAATTATTTTTCTCCCATTATGCGCTTAGTACATATGCATTTATCCGATATTTTTATGATATATTTTTTTAAGTAGCGAAAATTAGTTGATGCGTTTAATACTTTATTAAAGTTGATCCTTGCCATGTTATTTATCCTTGAGCATGATAATGAATCCACATTGCTTAGTATTGGTTCTACTCGGAAAGCGAGTGATATAAGTTGCGAGAACTTGTTTTGCGATCGATTCTAAAGAAATATGTTTAAATTAATGCTTGATGCTCATTCTAGTTAGATCACATTTAGATTATATATGTCTATTCTTTTTGTACATTTAGATTATATATGTCTATTCTTTTTGTACAGTTTTATTGGGGAGCATAAAGACGACGATGTAAGATTCTTGACAACCGAGTCGATGCATATTGGGCCCGGCTACATCATGCAGTTTGAACTCGTGATGGGATGTGGTCTGCCCTACTCGGGGAAGATCGACAATCGCGTGTACCTCGAATACTCTGCTGATCACGGAATCCACTGGAATCTGGTGATTGACCCCTGCCTGCCCCCGGCCCCATGTAACCCAATCCACCAGGGCACAATATACGACTGGACAAAATACAGAGAGTGGACACGAGTGACCGTTCCACTACCAGTCACCACTTAGTACGTCCAGTATAAATTTTTACATTTACATTGTCTTGGAAGAGTAGTATAGTGATTAGTTCTGTTTAACAAAATATTTTGTCAGTGGTTTGCAGAATTGTTCTGCGGTTAAACATGTAATCAGTATAAAGTTAAAAATGTGTTACAATTGTTTGAAAACTGATCGTTATTTCTTTATTTCTAAATTTGAAATTTTAACCTAATTAATGGAGATGCACATGAATTATATTTATACTTTATCATGATTTAATTGTAAGGGGTGTGGGGGTGTGAGGTAGGTGTTGTGTGGGGGATGAATTGATTCATCATAAGGTAAAAATGAAATCATGCACACAACTCTTGAAGATTTAACCTAATTAAAGATAGGTGTTCTTGATTTTACTGATTCTATCAAGAGGATAAAAAAATAATTTTCATATGTACCGGTAAACATTGGGTCTGCTTGAATGTAATAACACCTTGCAATCGTTTTAACATGATGGTGTAGGATCATCATTCTTATACAATAAATACTGAAAAGGGAATCCCTAATGAAAGCAACAATCACAAACAAAAGAGAAAAGTAGCAGACTGGTTTTATTGAGTCTGTTCATGAGAGGTAATGCTATTTGCATCACCCCTTACCCCCCCAGCAGAGGCTTAAGCTCACTATACATGTGTAGGTACAGACGGCAGGAAGCTTGTGACATTGCACACATGCTGTACAGCACGGATGTGTTTTACTCCCCTTAAAATAGCAAAGTCTGAGTGGTCATGATTTGGTGCTTATTAGAGTCTGTCATTGTTACACGTTATTGGAGTGGATAGGTATATACGAATATATATTTAGATAATCGTTGTTTTTTTCAGTGGACCGTCGACTCGTTTCCGCATCCGTCAATCTGATTGGGCGCCTACTGACACATGGGCCATCGCCAGACTGTACATAGGTCAGCAGTGTCCAGAGATGTGTCATGGGCAAGGGGAATGTAGTGATGGAATATGTGTGTGAGTGAGCTCCCTTTCTGTCACTACTTTAGTGAGCTCCCTTTCTGTCACTACTTTAGTGAGCTTCCTGTCTGTCACTACTTTAGCGAGCATCTTTTCTGTCACTACTTTAGCGAGCTTCCTTTCTGTCACTACTTTAGCGAGCTTCCTTTCTGTTTCTACTTTTAGCGAGCTTCCTTTATGTCACTACTTTAGCGAGCTTCCTTTCTGTCACTACTTTAGCGAGCTTCCTTTATGTCTCTACTTTAGCAAGTTTCCTGTATGTCAGTACTTCAGCGAGCTTCCTTTCTGTCACTACTTTAGCGAGCTTCCTTTCAGTCACTACTCCAGCGAGCTTCCTTTCTCTCACTACTTTAACGAGCTTCCTTTCTGGCGCTACTTTAGCAAGCTTCCTTTCTGTCACTACTTGAGCAAGCTTCCTTTTTATCACTACTTTAGAACATGGTAACAATAGTCTTGTGTTTAAATCTCCCAGTTGTTGATGCTAAATGATCATTGAAAAGGCCTGAAAAGCTTGCTTATATACTGCTAACATGTTATGTGACCAGTTAGCTCAGGTATATAAACAGGCCCAAGTAGAGTTTTCTCTTTGAAAAGCATTGGTATATTGAACAGTATCAAGGGTATAGCAGTATATAATACTTTACTTTTATGAAGAAAGGAAGGAAATTAACATGTAAGCTGTTCTAAATACAAAACTTTGTTGATAATTCATTGTTTTTAGAAGAAAAGCACACCTTAACACAACTAATAAAACACCGGCTTTTATGTTTTAATGTGTTGGTTTCATACAAAAGCTGTAAGAGGAGGTCTCATCAACTGAAACAATATTGAATACCACCATTTTCTCATGCAACTGTATGTCTAACAGTGATTTAGGTTACATTGGACGAATGTATGTCAAGAGACAAAAAATGCACATTTTTCTCCGTAGAAAATGTTAAAACACATATCAATCAAACGATCGAGCGTCTGCCATATAAAAATGCAATAAAAACATGGGGTCAGCAGTATCATGTAAGAAAAAGCCAATCTGTTGAATGACGTCACGTTCTATTTTGACACGTCACAGATAGAATTACCCCATTTCTACTTTCGCTTTACTGTCTGTGTCAATTATAATTAAATATTTCAAACAAACACTCAGAATGTTCCCAATACATCATTTGGATGAATTATAGGTAATAATAGCAAAAAGCAATCGAAAGTGCATTTTGTACCACGAGTAAGGCAGGGAAACATTTTTTATTAGGCACTATTTGACTATACACCATGGAAGCACAAACACATTGGTGTAATTACGCCTTTACAGTTACCTATACAAATTCTCTCCCCTCGCAAGTACAATAGACTGGAAATAGGTCCTTAAGCACAGAGAGGTACCTAACATAATCAAGCTTATTTGGTTTTACAAAAGTGGTACACACTCCAAACTGATACTTACCATTTAGGTGTGATGCTGGGTATGAAGGTGAGAGTTGTCACCCAGCCACCCACCTTGATGACAGGATGCAGGCAGACTTTGGTATGAGGTACGAACCCAAAACTGACTTCATCAAGATCCTCGGTGGTAAGGTAGTCAGCAACAACCGTGGCTGTGGTAACATACACTCGGACGAGTCGCTCTACTTCTATGATGTAAGTTTAACGTCGTTGTCTTGCAACATTATTTTACGGATATACATGAAATGTTATATACATCAATCATAGTGAGAGGGCTGGCATGGCGCAGTCGGTAGCGCGGCATATTTGTAACCGGAGGCCCCGGGTTCAATCTTCCTTGGTGCCACTGATTTTCGTCGGTGTGTTCTTGGGCAAGACAGTTTCCCTTAGCCTTGTCCGTCGGATGGGGACGTAAACCGGGCGGTCCTGTGTATCGGTCTATCCTCCGAGCACGTTAAAGAACCATAGGAATCTATTCGATAATAAGAGTAGGGCACGGTTCCCGGATTCCTATGTATCCTTCCCATCTCTCTGGGGCGGTTCTAAATAACCTATACTGTGTTGATGAGCCGTTAAACAACATTCAATTCAATCTTAGTGATCTTATCTTGCCTCTCACCACTGCGGAATCAAATCCAGCTGTGATCTCGACTTGTCAAATGGGAAAATGTTGATTCTTACTGATGCTGGAAGTATACAGAACTGGTTTTACTCATAAAAAATGGTGTGTTCTGCCTCTGTCACAAAAAAATCAACCGTAATATATGGCCTAACATGTGCAAAAAATGACGTAAAACACATTTAGTCAATTATTTTTACACTGCACTTTCCACGCTACAGTTGTGCCAAAAATAGGATAAATTAGGTATTATAGGACCTTTCTGGTACATGAAGTGTCTGCGTATGCACATAAAGTCTGTGGCTAAAGGGGGCAACATAATTATGTGTGTTAAACAAGCTTTATGTTTTATTCACAATCAGGTTTACCAGCCCATCAGCCTATACTCTAGACAGCTCTTCGGATATTCAAAGGGATTGGGTCAATTGGCTTTTGTAGGGCCTCCTGTGGGATTCGCAAATGGAGCCATAATAAAAGTGGCGATAAAAAAACAACTTTGGCGAATGTGATTGGCGAAACAAATATCCAATGTCAGTCATGAATGTTGGGTGTACTTTCCAATCTCGTCATACCCCTTAATTTTCCCCTGTATAATCGCCTAATAACTCTGCCAAAATTAGCACCTCTTATTTCCAAGTCCAGAAGGCAGCACTTGTCCATGATGAGGTGTGAAATTTGGTGTCAAGTATACATTTATAGACTTTAATTATAACTGACAGGATAAAATAAACCAGTGATCAGTATTATTCTAGATAAGATTTTATACTTGTATACATGTACAGTATTTATTTCGAAACTGAAACATTTCCAGATTAATAAGTTTTATTTTTATGTAAACAATTGAGTAAAATATTTTTTCAAATATAATTTTATGATTATAATTATTACTAACTGCTTTATTCATGGGCCATACTTCATTTAAAAATACATAATAATAATTTCGAATTATATGCTATCTTTGAGCCAATTTGGTTCCAACTTTTTTCATTTGGCGAAATTGGTTGCGAAAGAAAAAAAATGGCCAGAGGATGCCCTTCTTTTGAGTCCCATTGATCTAGGTTGATTTCAACACTGAGTAGAACGATGTTTTTAGGGAAAAGAACAATAGTGTTTTGCTGTTATGGTCACTAAGAGCTGACATTCGTGCAATTTTGAAGGTGTCGTAGAACAAGAAAAAAAAGTGCAACTGGACCAAAGCTTGAACCCCGGACATTCGGACTACCATTTCGTTGCTCTATCAACTGAGCTTATTGGCCATCAATCCACCAGTTAGATATCTATGATCCGTGACATACTCTCCACTACAAATTGGAATTCGTCCTCAAATTTCCATGGGTACAGAGAAATTTGCCTGTTTCTTGGTGTCTACTTCCTGCTGGAATCATCAAATGTCACAGGGCTAGAAAAACACGCAGCTGTACTGGGGCTCAAACCCGGGACTTTGGCTGGTTGGACAATGGTACATCAATACACGTGTTAGATATCTATGAATTTTGACTAAGGTTTTATAGTGTTTTTCATTAAAATACTTGGCTTCATTACGTCCACACGAAATACATAAAATTGGGGCACATAGTTTGAAGATGTAAAAGAAATTTAGTAAACATGCATTTATCATATTTATTGTATAATTGGGTCTATAATTAAGTCAAACTTGAAAAGAAAAAAACATTATGTAAAAAACAAACAGATGCCATTCAATAGGATTATATCAGGAGTCACGATCATGTAGAATATTTGTAATTACCTTGTATGCCTTATATAAACAGTTGAACTGGTTGGTGAAATAGGTGGTTCTTCTCACCAATGCAACCCAGGTTCGATTCGCCCATCAGCATTGTTTGTGACGAAACAATAGTCACCCAGGGTTTTTCCCAGGTTCTCCGTTTTCCTCCCCCATCAAGACCACGCTGACGCTGTCGTCAGCGCCATCAATGTGTTTCGAATACCCCACCCCCATCCCTATCTTTTTAAAAAAATAATAAAAAAAATCTTTTAATAATTAAAACATCTTCAATCTTTTTAGCGCCACCCATGTCCGTGGGTCCAATGCGCTCGTATCCTTTTGTCCATCCCAAAAGGTTTGTGTTTCTAACTCCTCCCACCATTTTCAGATCATAAGGATACTTACCTGCGATGTCAGGATGTGCATTATAAGGTTGCTTTTCATTCCCAGTCGATTATTACCAGAGTTACGATCCTCTTTTATTGTCAAATTTTACTTTAAAATAGTTTGTGTGTCTATCTCCTCCCATAGCTGTCAAGCAATTGTTTTGAAACTTTGCAGGATGCTTACCTATGATGTCAAGATGTGCATATCAATTCAGCTTCAAAATCAACCTTGTATTATTTGAGTTACCATTTTTTGGTCAGATTTTATGTTTTCCACTGCTTGTTTTCAGTGGGGGCATCCTTGTCTAACATTGACACATTTCTAGTGTATCCAATTTTGTTTACATTTTATAAGTGTGTTCCCTTGGCATGCGCCCGGGCGCTACTATTAAAGGAAATATGGTAAGCTGTGTAGCTAGTTATGTAATAAATGTAAAATAAAGTTTATACTTAGAATATTTTCCATCTCAGAATGGTGTACGTGAGCTGATAACCAAAGACATGGACACACGGAAAGCCGACTATCTGCAGTTTTACCTGCGTATAGGGGGTGGGGACAGGGACTGTAACGGAGGGGATCGCAGGTCCGAGGGCATCATTCTACAGTATTCAAACGATGGGGGCATAACATGGACCCTACTGGAGGAAATGATGAACACACAGTTTGGCACGCCCAAGTAAGTAATGATTTATAAACTTTGACCTTGGTGCCTTGGTCATGTGCTGTGCTTTTATTTAATCCTGAGGATTATAGTCCCTTTGACCTTCTTGCAGGGTTTGATTTGAAAGCCTAATGCCCACATGTGATAAAAGCAAGCAGATTCCAGCATAAACTTGTTACGGAAGTTGACCTGGATGGATGGAGATGGATGGACAGCAGACGACACAGAATTTTAGCTAGCTAATTAACCCTTGACCCGCTAAGCATGACTATAATAGCCTTTGCGTCCATTTGTAAACCCAGATCAGCCTGCGAGTAATGCGCATGCTGATCAGGGTTTACAATGTTCAGTCATTTTTCCCAAAACACCACTTTGTCACTTAAATGGTATGGTCTTAATTCAAAGGAAGAACAGTCCATTATATATATATAACGGGACCAGAAGGAAAAATCTACAAGGAACAACCCACCTTTTCAAAAAATAAATAAAAATAATAATAAAAAATAACTTAATAAAAGATCTTCAAAATATCTTTTTGATACATTTGTATTAAAAAATTCCACCTCACAACCCCACAAAAAAACACATCAAAATTCAGTAAAAACACGTAGCATAATGCCCAGGAAATAGGATGTGCATTTACAGTTGCTTTGTATCAACCATTTTTAAAACTTGGTATATTTCTCTTCAAGTGTGTTTATAGATGGGCTTATCTTTTACAATTGTAATTATATTTTCCAGGCTTGTATCCAACGATCTTCCAAAGGGCGCCAAGACACCAAACACTAGGTTTCGATGGTGGCAGCCACAGCATTCTGGGAAGGGTTTCGATCAGTGGGCCATAGATGAGATACTTCTGGGACAGTATGAAAACTTGAAGTCACTCGAAGACGACTTTAATGTAATTAATCGCTTTTTGTTTGTTTCTGTTTTCAAATATTCTCAACTTGTATGTGGTATTAAAGGGACACACAGCAATCTTGATTCTTAAAAACTAGTTTTTACTTAATTTGAATATTTGCGAATCATACTTTATCATTTTTAGCTCTACTGGCCAAGGGCAGCAGAGCTTATGGGATGGTGTGTTGTCCGTCTTCCATCGTCCGTCGTCCGTCGTCTGTTAACTTTTCTTCAAACGACTTCTCCTCAGAAACCGCTCAGCTAATTTTGACCAAACTTCACATGGATGATCCTTAGATGAATGCTTTTTAGATTTGTTAAAATTAGATCAGCGCTACATCCAACATGGCTGCCATTACCATATATGGTCGAAACCTTAAAAATTCTTCTTCTCCAGAACCGCTGGACAGATTTCAACAGTTTTTCTTTTAAAATGATCGCCAACGCCTAGTCTGTCAAGTTTGTTCAAATAAAGTCCCCGGGGTCAAAAATGGCCGTGCCCCGGGGGTCCAAAGTTTGTATATTGAGGTTTTGCATGTTTTTCATATAGACATATAGGATTTTTTTTTAAAAATCTTCTTCTCTGAAACCACAAGGCACAGAGCTCTCATGTATTACATGTAGCATCAGCTTATGGTCCTCTACTAAGTTTGTTCAAATGGTGACCCTGGGGTCAAATTTGTCCCCGCTCCGGGGGTCACAGTTTTACATAGACTTATATAGGAATTTTTATTTAAAAAATCTTCTTCTCGGAAACTGCAATAGCCAGAGGTTTGGTATTTTGCATTTACTATAAGCTTATGGTCCTTTACCAAGTTTGTTCAAATGGTGACCCTCGGGTCACTTTTGGCCCCGCCCCAAGGGTCACATGTTTTACATAGACATGTATAGGGAAAAACTTAAAAAATCTTCTTCTCCGAAACTGCTAGAGCCAGAGTTTTTTTTTTAGCTCTATGTTGGACCAGACGGACCAGTTACAGAGGAGTTCTTGATTTAGTTAAACATGCTATATTTTGCCTTGTTAATACGGTAGGGCCTTCATTCTTCATCTGATCTTTACCAAACTTTACCAGATTCTTTAGTTATGGCCCTTGATTTAGTTAAAAAGCTGTTTTTTGCCCGAAACTTTCAAAAAAACGTAAATGGCAGTCACTCACTTCATTGATGTTATAAGAGCCAGAAGCCAGTAGAGCGTCCACAGGCCCTCTTGGGCCTCTTGTTTAAATGGTTCGCTGAGTGGATAGCATGGTAGACTCCGAACTCTGAAGAAAAAATGACATTGTATAAATAAATTGAGGTACACATTTTAAAGGGGGATAAATAATTTAAGAATTGCCATGATTGAGCTATCTTTAATTATATATTTTTTTTAATTGCGAATTATCTCTTTAATAGTCTTGACATTACGTAACTCACCTAATATTAGCTTCTCCCCTAATAGAAGCGCCCCTCCCGGCCTTTTGACCTTCATAAAAAAAAAAAAAAAAAAAAAAGTCCTACATTTTCGATCTTTTGTAAAATAGTTTTTTTTTTTTATAGACTTTAGATTTGTGTGAATGACATTTGAGGCTCTGTTTTGGGTATACAGTCTGGCAAAAACTACTTTTAAGTATTACGCTAGGGGAAATACAATAGATGAGTGTAAAGACTATAGATGTGGACTTTAAACACAAATTCTGCAAACTTTACTCGTTAGAGGCCAGTTTCCGTCCAAGCCCAGTTTCCGTCATTCTCATTTAAAAAACGTTTTTACACTGCAAATTACTTACGCGATGTCACTTATTGTCAAACGTTTATAACTGAAGATTGGAAACAGGAAAAACACCCAAAAAGTAAATAAGCGGTACAAAAACGAAAGGGATTTCTCCGAAAAATGTGTTTACTTCCTTATATGGCGTTGGGTATGCGCGCGCATACTGCCACATAATAAACCATTAAAAAAATAACACTGTAATGATGTCATATTTTTATCACTCTTCAGTGGACGCAGTTAAAATAAACCGTGATTATATAGTTTAACCAAAGAGAAGCAACTCGTACAACCTGTACCTGTTTGATTTACACAGAGTTACTGTAAATTGTCGTCATTGAACATTTAACATTGACGTTACCAGGCGCATTGTTATAACGATCGATGTGACTGATGGAACAATGCAAACATACCATTTTTACAATGAAATTGTTGAATAGACTTGCAAACAAGTTTCTAATTCATAAAAGTTTACTGTATCTTGACCAAGTTGAATCTATCACTCGATAAAATACATGACGGAAACTGGGCTTGTAAACGAAATGATTTCTCGGTTTTAGTCTATTTATAAAAAGGTCACGTGCCACTTCGATAATTTATATAAAACAAAATTCTTTGATATATAAAATTTCCAGGAAGAGGTAACCTAATAGAAAATAGAGTAAAAATTGTCAGGATACATAGATTTGTCTGAAAAATTAGTGTATGTTTACATAAGTGCCGGAAAGTGGCCCCCGACGAGTATAATTAGTTCATAAACTGTTATGACTATATTTTCAAAAGATAATTTTATAGTGATACATTTATGTATGTATACACACATCTATAAACTGAAGCGCTCCTGTTTGTTTTCTCATAAACAGGAGGGCCAAAATATGTGCAGTCAGTGTGACCACAAACTCATGTAAATTAACACCCATACTACAGTAAAAGGATTTATGTCGATAATCGACAAATTCCAATATTTAATTCACTTTTTGAATAAGAAAAAAAAATCACATATTTTGTTCTTCATTCACATATTTTGTTATGAATTCACATACATGTATTTGTCATTCAGTCATGTATTTTGTTATTTATTCATGTATTTTGTTATTTATTCATATATTTTGTTATTCATTCACATATTTAGTTATTCAGTCACATATTTTGTTATTCAGTCATGTATTTTGTTATTTATTCATATATTTTGTTATTCAGTCATGTATTTTTTTATTTATTCACAAGCATACTGTAAACTTATAATTATTATAACAGGGTTCCGTTGAGCCGCTCGACTCCGGGTTGTGGTTGACCGCTGCGGGAGGGGTGATTGGGAAGTACTGTAACTCCAGAAACCCTGTGCTTATACTGGCCAATCAGGAGGGAGACAAGAGGGTTCTTACAAAAGATCTTGATCTGGAAGTTGGAGACGTCATACAGTTCAAGGTAAGGTCAGTTTTAGACAGCTACATGGAACTGAATGTTTTACACATTTTAATTACATATACATGTACATGTTTATATATTTGATTAAAAAAAGAAGTGTCATGGGTGTTCCATTTAAACTTATTATTTAAAATTGTGAGAAAAAACATGTCTTAGCTTAAAAACAAACATGTTTTGTCACTTGCTGAAAAAGAAAAGCCATTGAAAGTCATATACACCCTGTACATTGACATTATTGTGGTTGTTTATTGTGTATTGATTTTTTAAACCCAGGGTTATGTGAAATGTCTACTGGAACTCTTGTAAGGGTTACTGTTTTAATACTAAATAAATGAGTGACTCATAAACAACTGTTCAGCTTGCTATATTCATAAAGATAGTAAATTTAGTATTAACAATGAAGAATGTATGCACCTATTTCCCACCAAACTAGACCAGGGTTTCAAGCATGTGAAAGACCGTAGGAATCTGTTCGTTAGTGAGAGTAGGGCATGGTTCCCGGATTCCTTTGCTTCCTTCCCTTTTGTCTGGGGCGGCTTGAAATAACTTTACATAATGTGATAATGAGCCGTTAAACAATAATTCAATTGACTTGAAACCAGTTGCATGGTCAGTCAAAATCCATTTCGACCAATCAAATCTATATGATACCTCCGATAAACATGCAGCTTAATTATAATGCCACCTCTGTGATTATACTCCGACATCAACAATAGAACGAATCTAAGTACTGATGTAAAATAGGGGTAAATCTGGGCTAAATCTCAACGACATCATATATTGTGTAAACCTTTCAAGACGATGTCCGACATAATATAACGGGTAATCCATGAACTGTTCGTCCGAAATCATTGACTGTTTCAATGTACTTTTGTATCGCCTTTTCGAAGAAAAATGTGATACATAGGGATCACTTTGTCGTCAGTCAGGCCGTCCGTCACGAAAACTTAACGTTGGCTATAACTTTCTCCTTTGTTGATATTTCTTCATCAAACTTTCGATTTTTATGTGGGTTAAATACTAATTTTTTTCTTCACGAAAACTTAGTCCGGCCAGTTTGTCAAGGTCATTCATCTGGGTCCAGAAAACCTTGTTATACTGACAAAGCGCTGACAGGCGACACACATGTTCCGCGGAACACCCGTCTAGTTAGAACATAATAGGATTGAGATTGTGCCATATTCCACCAAACTGACATACATGTAACATTTTTTCCGTGCATAGATTAATGTTGGCTGTAGTAACCAGTTCCGCTGGGACCACCCCGTGATGTTACAGTACCTGCCTCGAGGGGGTCGTGGGTTCAAGCTGGTCCAGGAACCGTGCTACCAGGAGATGGAATGTGATGACAGACACAAGGAGGGCAGCATCTATTATTCGGGCCCTCACGGTCACTGGCAGCTTGTTGTCATCCCAGTTACAGAGGAGCTTGCCAAACAGTGAGACCTGTTTTATTCTGTTTTTTAGATCACCTGAGCCGAAGGCTCAAGGTGATCTATTGGGATCACTCGTCGTCCGTCGTCATTAACTTTTGCTTCAAACGACTTCTCCTCAGAAACTGCTTGGCCAATTTTGACCAAACTTCACATGGATGATCCTTAGATGAATGCTTTTTAGATTCCAAGATGGCCGCCATTACCATATATGGTTGAAACCTTCAAATAACTTCTTCTCAAGAACCGCTGGACAAATTTCGACATTTTTTTTCTTTTAAAATGATCGCCAATGCCTAGACTATCAAGTTTGTTCAAATGAAGTCCCCGGGTTCAAAAATGGCTGTGCCCCGGGGGTCCAAAGTTTGTATATTGAGATTTTGCAGGTTTTTCATAGACTTGTATATAAAAAATCTTCTTCTCTGAAACCACAAGGCACTGAGCTCTCAAGTATTACATGTAGAATCAGCTTATGGTCCTCTACTAAGTTTGTTCAAATGGTGACCCAGGGGGCAAATTTTGCCCTGCCCTGGGTGTCACAGTTTTACATTAAAAAATCTTCTTCTCTGAAACAAGAGCCAGAGGTTTATTATTTTGCATTTACTATAAGCTTATGGTCCTCTATCAAGTTTGTTCAAATGGTGACTCTGGGGTCACATTTGGCCCGACCCCAGAGGTCACATGTTTTATAAAGACTTGCATAGGGAATATTTTATTAAATCTTTTTCTCAGAAACAGCTTGATCAATTTTTGACCAAACTTCACATGAATGATCTTTAGGTGAATGTTTTTCAAATTTGTAAAATTAGGTAAACTCGACATCCAAGATGGCCACCATAGAAAAATCTTTAAATTACTTCTTGTATTCTTGTACACTGAGAAGCTAAGGCCGTAAGTTCAAATCCCACTGGATTATTTTTTATTTTTTTATTCTTCATTTTTATTATCGTTTCCTGTTTGGATGCGTTTTTTTCTTTTATTAATTATGGTAAAGTTTGTATATACAGATTTTGCATGTTTTACATATACTTATATAGGCAAAACTTAAAAAATCTTCTTTTAAATTGTTAGCATGGAGTTGTGGGTTTAAATTTAGGTTGAGGGTGTTGTTGTGTTTTGCACTTGTAAAACGGTATTTAAAGGAATTTAATGATGAAACCCCTTGATATAAGAGCCATTTTAGCTTGTATAGCATCCACAGGCCCTCCTGTTCTCTTGTTCTTTATTATTATTAATTATCGCTAACCCCTGCTCTATCAATTTTGCTCATTTGAAGTCCCTGGGGTCAAAGATGGCTGCAACTCCTGGGTCCAAAGTTTGTATGTAGAGATTTTGCATGTTTTTACATAGACTTACATAGACTTACATAAGGAAAGGCTTAAACACATCTTCAATCAGCATTTGCAAGAGGATTTTTTTTTCATAATTTCAGAGATCCTCAGGTGATCGATTTAGGGCCATCTTGGCCCTCTTGTTCAATATAGTAAGGATTTATTAATAAATTGAATCTTACAATCTCGACAAGGTCAGTTTCTGATGATATATTTATTTATATCTGTCATATTTTGCACATTGAATGGATGCCTATGATGTCTATATGACATCGAAGGTTTCATGCCCAAGGCTGGACCCCTGGGGTCAGAGGTCAAGCTCAAAAGGTCAAAAAGGCCCTTTCCATGTCGAGTGCGCTTTGTTGTAGTTTTACAAACACGCCACATAATGATATCTGATATGTATTATTCTTCCTTAGCCCAATAATACTGAAATGGTGGCAGCCGGGTGGATATCCCTTCAACTTTGCTCTGGATGATGTCTATATCGGACCGCCGTGTGAAGATAACTGTCACAGAAACGGAGTGTGCAAGAAGAAGGCATGCTCATGTGACGGACATTTTGACGGTAGGTCATGACTTATACATATTTCAGAGTTATCTACAAAAAGGCATAATAAACATGATAAAGTAAATAACTTTGAAACTGTAATACCCTGTAGATTTTATTTCTATTTATGTTTTGGTTCACACATTATCGACACCCTGAGCTATTTGTTATCAAATAACTAATTTCATTAAAACATATCAGTGAAATAGTAATTTTAAACTCGCCTATAGATCTGATGCAATATGCAGATTAATATGATCTCCCAAAGAAGTGACAACAGATGAAACACAGCCATTAATTTGTCACTGTCAACCAGCATAATTGGAAAACAATTAATGCAGCCTGCTAGATGTAATTGGTAAAACAAAAAGTGCTGAAAAAACGCCATCATTTTTGTGCCAGTATCCAGCTTGGATTCTCTATTACTTTTGATACTTTGATATATTGAGCCTCACTGATTACCGCTGCATGATATAATAATATAAGACCGGTATATATGGCTATCTATTCACTCATCTTGCCTGTATCCAACTTGGAATGTGCAGATCCCAACTGTCAGTCAGATGACCCCACACCGTACGGAATGGTTGATAGGTTCGAACAGCTGCATCGTCCATCAGACTTCTGGAAGCGTACATGGGGCGGCCAGCTTGGACTGGGTTGTGGGACGGTGGATGCTGGCAATGCTCTGTTTTTTGATGGGGAAGGCACTAGGGAAGCAGTCACAGTTGCCATGAATACAACCTTTCTAAGGTACTTGGTTTATAGAATTATTTTTTATGCCCCTACCCCCGTCAACAAAGTTGGTGGAGGGTGTATATTGTGTTAAGCCTGTCTGTACTTACCCAGTTTTTTGTCCGGGACATAACTCTGCTTTGAATGATTGGATCAAAAAGATATTTGACAGAAAAGCACTATACTGAGACCATACTGAGACAGAAAGTCCAATACTGCTCCTGGCAGCCTAGGTTGAAGTTCAAGGTTGCAGTATTCAAAGGTCAACTTGTGTCTGTGCGAAAACTCAGCAATAATAATTGGATGAAATAGATATTGGGCAGAAAACTTTGCCACATACAGTGTAGCATACAACTCTTGCCAAGGGTTAAGGTTGCAGCAAAGGTCAAACTCGTGTCCGGACACAACTTGGATCAATTAATTATTGGGCAGAAAAGTTCACCATATGGAGAGTGTCCCGTCAGGCTAGGGTTGTAAGGAATCTTAGGATTTTTTATTTTAAGGTTACCCAGGGTCAAGGTTACTGTAACCATAAACATATTTGCAGGAGATATGGCCTGAGTTATTTAAAAGGTCATGAAAACAATATCTTGTGTCACAATCTTCAGGTTTGTTATGCCCCCACCACCAAATGATGAGGGGGCATATAGCTTTAGCGTCGTCAGTATGTCTGTCTGAGTGTCCCTGTGTCTATCTCTTCCCACAGTTTTCAACTGATTGCTTCCCTTTGAATCAAGATGTGCATATCGATTTGGCGTTAAAATTGACCTTGTATTACTTTAGTCACGGACCTTTATTCGTCAAATCTTATGTTTTCAGCTGATTGTTTTTAGTGGGGGCATCAGTAGTGGGGACATTCGTGTCGCATGGATACATTTCTAGTTTTCGGTGGATTTGGTTTGAACTTCTACATGCTGGTTACGTCTCATTCGAAAACGCATATTTTTGGGGCATTAAAATCTTTTGTTCCACGGACACCTGCTTAGTTTTTATCTATTTAGTTCATGCAGACAACTTCTACAAGTTTCATTTGAACACATTTTACTTTGGACAAAGATATGCAAATGATATGTCCTTCAAATTATGTTCTAGGTAACAATTGTTTCTAATTAATAGATCACAGACAAGACTGTGTGAAAGGAGATGGGGGGGGAAAAAGAGGGAAAACCAAAATATAAACTTTGATTTCTAAATTGTATCAATATTTGTATGATGACAGAATGCTGGAGTTTGTCCTCAAGATTGGGGCCACAGACCGGAGCTACCGTTGTTCTCAGCCGACGTCGCCTAATGAAGGGATCATCGTCGATTTCTCCACAGACAACGAGATTACGTGGCATCCACTGAAGATCATTGAACCGGTTCTGTACAACGGTACTGTGGAGAGAGTGGTGTTGGAACTTCCGCCGGAGGCCAAGACGGCTAGAACTATGTTCCGATGGTGGCAGCCTCTCGGATATGGAGGTATGTGTGATGAAGTTTTACATTATTTCCTCCAATATTCTTTAAATTGGCTATCCTGCCAACAACAGCCAAATTTTAGAAGAAGTGTACACCATTTCTAAAGCTACTGACAACGAGGTTTATAAATAACATATTTTGAGAATCCAATGGCTATAGACACAGCATAAACAGATTTAAACAGCCAGGCCAAACCCCAAAACTGGAGCGTCGAATTAAGAGTTACCAACTCGTAATTCAGTTTATGCATATTTGGTCATGGGTATTTTAAGAAGCTGTGAATAAACCTGTACTTTTAATTGGCATATATACATTGTATGACCTGAGTACATGGAAAGAGTTTTGATGATCGGTTTTGTAGTGTAATTTGGCAGGTTAGTTTCTTTAAATGAACACATGACAGTTTTGAAGTTTTACCAACCATTAAAATTAGCATCTCAATTTAATAATCCAGTATCATTTTAACTTGAAACCTGCTTGCATATATTTAAATTCAATTTTGAGATTTCAAATTTTCTTTGTTATTCTACCATAGGTTTGAATATATTATTGGTTAAATTTAATCAACAGTTCGTAATATGCAAAAACAGTTTGCTTTATATCATTCTTATAATTATAGTAATATTTGAACAAATGCAAGTTATGACAAAAAACTAACGGGACGCCACAAGTTTTACAAAATTAAAGTTTGCCGTGTGTCCCTTTAAAACATAAATTGATTAGTTAGCGTCTGTGAGATTTGCAGGGAAATGTCAGCTTTGTTTTTTGTCAAGTAATAGTAAGACACGACAAAAGGTCATGTCTGTGTTTAATAAAGATGATTGCAATCATCAAAATAATTTGACCAATCAGTGATCAATAAAATAAAAGACCTCCACATTCTGGTAGGGGGTAAACTCTGAGTTCTATCCCAGCCATTGAAGACCATATTTGTTGTGTCCTTGAACGAGACACTTTATCTGCATTTGCTTAGTACAGTTTCTACCAAGAAAAACATTGATAGTGATTAAAATACATTCAGAGGGCTTTCGTTACAATAGATTAGAAAATAAGTAAGTTTAAGCTAAAAGAGAAAATATTTTCAAGTAAGAAAATATAATTTTGCAAGTTGAAAATACTTGAACTTGCTACAAAATTGCATGTGGTTATAAAAGTTAAATTCTAACTCTGTTACTGTAGTACGTCGAAAATTGTTAGCTTGACTATTGGAAGAACAGGGAAGCTTTTTTATTGGCATTGGTGGCCCCTCATTTGAAAGTTTTGGTGCAACAACATGGGAGAGACAAGTTCCATGACTCTATCTTTTAATTTGACAAGTGCTCTTTTTTATTCTTCAACAAATACATTACATATGTCTTCATGCAAGTTTCTATAACTAAACAACCAGAATAAAATGTTGCACAAGTATTCACCATCAAAACACATGAGAGAGCAAGTTCCATAACTCTACCTTTTACTTTAACAAACTTATCTCCCATTCTATTCATAGACAAACATTTACATTTTTCGTGCAAATGCGAGTGATTTCAAAACATTTCTACCTGTTTGGCATCATGTAGCCATTACTATTTTTGTGGGCAATAAAACCCTACTCACTCACTTAATCTATATAATTTAAAAAACATTTTAAATTATTTTTCGACTAGTGGAGTGTACTGTTATCCAACATTGCTTGTTTTGTTTGTTAATTGGCAGGGGCGCAGCTGCGTACACATTGCGACTAATAGAACAGCTTTTTTGGGAGTGGGGAGGGGGATGTTTCCAGAAAAAAATCAGGCTAAATCATTAACTTCATGGTATTAAAAATGTTGGGAAACATTCCCAAAATGAACCACATTGTATCTAAGAATAACAAAAAACCTGGGGATGTCCCCACCCTTCCTAGCATGTAGCTCTTGCATACACATTGAATGTGATCTAGCTACGCCCCTGACGGGTATAAAAGTAATCACATATCAGGAAGCTATGGAAACTGGTTTGGTGGAATCTGATGATGAAAATGAAGATGAAGATCAAGGCTTTACGATTTAAATTACCAAAATTGGAAGCGTTTAGCTGGCTTAGACTGAATATAGCTCTTTACAGTTGACAAGGAAGAAGCCGTCTTCAATATCTTCGCCAAATTTGTCTGTAAAATCATTTACTTTATAGCTGGTGTCTTTGTCGTTGCTAATATCATCATTAGCATTGCCAAATATGTCTGTCAGTTCCATGAGCTGATTTTCTAATGGAGAGGTGGTGTTTGGGGACAATTCACCCATAAAGGTATCAAAAAATTCTGTATTTATTTCGCTGACATCAGTATCATCACCGAATTCACTTTCAAATTCGTTGCGCTCGTTGTCAAGGTGAGATGCCAACTCGCGTATATTTTCAGCAGTCTCGTCAGGAGTTTTTTTGTGAACATTGATTGAGTTGACCACCAGCTCTGCTATGTCAAAAGGTAGCAATATTATTCCCAGGGCGATTGTCACATGACCTGCTACTTTAGCAACATTTGCAGCTTGGGCTGCAGCATTTAGGACATCTAGGGTAGCATCTCCACCCTGTAAAACAAGTTTAGCTGCATTTGCACTAATTTTCACACCAGATGTTAGAAAGTTAGCAATGCTAACTACCCCATGTGCAACTTCCCTTTTTTTTAAGTTTTTAAAGAAAGCGCTTTCCTCCAAACGTTTCGTTACTTGTCTGTCTTTTTCTATAACTTGTTGTACCTTTTTCATGGTTAAATGAACATGAGCTTTTGTGCCTATTAAAGTACCGCCGGATGTGATACCACCTGCTCCTCCTATTGCAGCACCCACAATGGCAGGAATAGCAGAAATCCGGCGGTGAAGGGTATCAAAATTACAGACGGTATAGCAATAAGTGCACCAACTATTGATGCAGAAGATCCTGCTATTTTGGCTATGTGTCCTCGTTGTTTTATTTCGTCTATTTCCCAGGACAGTTCTCGAAGCTTTTGAACGGTCTCACATCGAGCCTTCCTCCATTCAATGTACTCTGACATTTTGTTTGCATTTATTCTGAAAAATGTGTAAAATAAGCAAGTTGTTCAACTTCATAGAGTCCTGAATATTTAATATGTTTACACTTTTATCTAAATAGTGGCATGCTTGAATAATAGAAACAAAACTTGTTTACAGTGTGCCTTGATCCATACTCAGCTTATGTCATGCTCAAGGTCATGCATTTAATGGCTAATTCACATATTTATCAAGTTTGTATTTATAATTCAAGGGTAGCACTGTCTAGATAAATGTGTAAACATATTAAACTGGAAGTTTCATGTAACAATATTCACGATTATTTAAGTTCTAATATTTATCTTTTTCAAATGCAATCTCAATGGGATTACACAAAAGGGGACATAATCCTTAAGTTAACTATGTATGGCAATACAGTCCCTGACTAAAGTATATGACAGTATATTAGCTTGAAATAGCCACTGATTGTTATTTATCAACAATGGAGCCAAATTGCAGTGATAAAATACTGAAATATTACCCACTCATATTGTTTGTGTTTTGCCATTTTACCATGTTGATAAAACCTGGAAACCATTGTTGTACATAATAAAACGGTAATGCATATTTTCCGATAACTACTGTTCTGTTTTGCTTGCCGTATACCCCCGATTAAACGCCCCTGGGGGCGTTGCATTTTTACAAAAGCAGGGAGCATGTACATGAGGGGTTACAGTTTTCTTAACTAGACCTCAAGTCACACTACTGGCAAGTGTATTTTCTATATTTATACACCGCTTTCACATTCCCCCTAACACATTTTTTATTACTATCATTTCCCAAACAGTTTTGACATATACACATCAAAACTGTTTACATTATATCCCTCTACATCACCCATTGTTGATTGCCTAATTTATTACAGAATTATGGCCCTTTGTTTGACTTACAATTTAAGTGGTGGTATTCATCGCCTTCAGTGATAGTTCTATTTTTTTATGACTTCATATAAACTTTCTGAAAAATTGGGGAATGGGGTTTGTGGGCACCGTTTATACCGGGGTATACGGTATATATTTGTTTTCCGCCAAGTTAAAAAAAATATGGGTAAAATTATTTTTAGATCAGGCATTATAAGTTTGAAGGAAAGAAAACACTAATGAATTAACTAGTAATCAAAAAATATATGGTGTCATATGGAGAAGAGCTTGACAACGATACATATAGACAGCTACATAAGTGTATGTTATGTGGGATTTTTATACCCCTGCTTTCACATAGTGAAGTCACCTTCAGTTATAGTTGAAATTAGCTGATAATAGAATCTCACTGAAAACAGTACTAATATGAAGTCCAGACAAGACATGTTTTGTTCAACCATGTTTGCCTAAGTCCTCCTAAGTTTTTTTAATAGATTGACCGAAGACTTAATGGAACAAGTCAGAGCATCTGCCTCCTATGTGGGAGGTTGTGGGTTCAATCCCCGGCTGGTTCCCACCAAAGACTTCATAAAAATAGTACTAGTAGCTCCCTTACTTGATGTTTAGCATATCAATGGTAGTGCCAGGGCTGGTCGCCCAGGTGTCAGTGTGATGCGACTGGGTGGGGGTTTATGGCATGTGTCTACTGTATGGTATTCCAGTGTGGCAGCACTAATAGTTGGGCATAGAGCTCACTGCTACAAGTAGACTCAGTTTTATGACTGAGAGGTCGTTAAAATCAATGTTAAACTTCCTACACATACATACTCTAATCTGCCATTTTTTCCAAGGCTCTGCAAGCCTGTAAAAATACCACTCCACTCTATTTCCTCATTAATCATCCGTTTTTCTTTATTATCACATATAATAGGATCTTAAACAGTGAACCTGAATAAAATTAATGTAATTAGATTTTTAGCGGGGTTTTTTTGAGAGAAAAAAATCAGCTTATAGATTGGTGTAAACCGGGCAGGCGGGCGACGGGCGTCCACATTTTGTGTTTTCTATATATCTCAGCATTACCATGTCCGATCTTCATCAAACTTTAACAGCACCTTCCTCTCATCAAGCACTGACCTTACTCTGAAAACTAGGTCACTGTGACCTACTTTCTCCAAAATGTGCTATAACATAAAAGTATCCTCCCACTCACAAAAAAAATCTATTTAGAAAAGCTCTATTAAATAGTTTCACCAAACACACAGGCACTTATCTTCCACATTTTGGAAATCCCTGCTTTAATGCCACAAGGCATTTATCTCTTGTTTGTGATTTGTGGTTTTGTGATTTGTTGAATGAATTAGGTGATGCATGTACTAAAATTATAGACAATTTGCCAGAAATGGGAAATGGGTCATATACTCACCTTAAGATATCTCAAACTGAACCAAATCCATTACTTATTATTTTTCAATGTTCAGAAAAGGCATTCTATTTATAATATAAACTGCAGGAAAATATCTTAAAAAAGCCATTTTATGAACAGTTTGACATTCTAAAAACATATTTCAGTTATTCACCTGCTCGTTTAGGCTGCTTTTAATGAAAATGAATTGTTCAATCAAAATAAATTTAAAGACACAAACCTCCAGGGAAACTCCTATAGCAGTTAACAAGTTTGCTTCCAAAAATAAAAAACATGTCTATTCCTTATTCTATATTTGTCTCTATTTACTTTTGAAAATAAATTGAACCAAATGCACCTGTGTGCAATGGAATTATTGGGTGCATTGTGTAATATTACAAAGTTTGGTATTCTTGAATAAATAAACATTTGCCTTTTAAATATTGGCATATCTGGGAAAAATCTGTTGGATTTATTTGTAATGTTACCACAATGAGGCTTTGTCAGTGATATTGACTTTGTCATTTAAAAAGGTACCTTTTTAACCCATAGACGTAAGACAAAATGTGTCCATAAGGTTACGGATGCCCTTTCTCAGCATTTTGGCAAATAAAGCAGTGGTTTGTCTTTTCAGTAGCAGTAGCCATACCAGATGGCTGGTGAGCGTAATAACTGTCATATTAATAAATAAAATATGGCAAGACTCCTCCTACCTCTTTTTTTTTTTTTTAATTGACTCCACCATTATGACTAGTGAACTATTATATTATTTATGGATATTTACCAACCCAGTGGTTTATAGGTGGTATCCCAGCCCTGTGGTTTATAGGTGGTATCACAGCCCAGTGGATTATATGTGGTATCACAGCCCAGTGGTTTATAGGTGGTATCACAGCCCTGTGGTTTATAGGTGGTATCACAACACAACAGTTTATAGATAGCATCATAGCCCAGTGGTTTGCAGGTGGTACACAGCCCAGTGGTTTACAGGTGGTACACAGCCCAGTGGTTTAAAGGTGGTACACATCCCAGTGGTTTACAGGTGGTATCACAGCCCAGTGGTTCATTGGTGGTATAACAACCCAGTGGTTTATTGGTGGTATAACAGCCCAGTGGTTTATAGGTGGTATCACAGCACAATGTTTTATAGATAGCATCAAAGCCCAGTGGTTTACAGGTGGTACACAGCCCAGTGGTTTACAGGTGGTATCACAGCCCAGTGGTTTGCAGGTGGTATCACAACCCGGTGGTTTACAGGTGGTATCACAGCCCAGTGGTTTGCAGGTGGTATCACAGTCCAGTGGTTTTCAGATGGTACACAGCCCAGTGGTTTACAGGTGGTATCACATCCCAGTTGTTTGCAGGTGGTGTCACAGCCCAGTGATTTACAGGTGGTGTCATAGCCCAGTCATTTTGGTGGTATCACAGTCTAGTGGTTTGCTAGTAGTATCACAGCCCAGTGGTTTTTGTGTGGTATCACAACCCGGTGGTTTACAGATGGTATATACCCCAGTGGTTTACAGGTGGTATCACAGCCCAGTGGTTTACAGGTGGCATCACAACCCAGTGGTTTACAGGTAGTATCACAGCCCAGTGATTTATATGTGGTATCACAGCCCAGTGGTTTACATGCGGTATAACAGCCCAGTGGTTTATTGGTGGTATCACAGCCAGTGGTTTATATGTGGTATCACATCACAGTGGTTTACAGGTGGTATTTAAGCCCACTGGTTTACAGGTGGCATCACATCCCATTTGTTTACATGTGGTATCACAGCCCAGTGGTTTATGTGTGGTATCACAGCCCAGTGGTTGACTGGTGGTATAACAGCCCAGTGGTTTATTGGTGGTATCACAGTCCAGTGGTTTATAGGTTGTATAATAGCCCACAGGTTTACAGGTGATATAATAGCCCAGTGGTTTACAGGTGGCATCACAGCCCAGTGGTTTACAGGTGGTACCACAGCCCAATGGTTTATATGTGGTGTCACAACCCAGTGGTTTATTGGTGGTATCACAGCACAATGGCTTACGGGTGTTATCACAGCCATGTGCTTCACCGGAGGTATCACAGCCCAGTGATTAACATGAGGTATCACAGCCAAATGATTTACAGGAGGTATCACTGCCGTGTTGTTTACAGGAGGTATCACAGTCCAGTGGTTAACAGCAGGAATCACAGTCCTGTGGTTTGCAGGAGGTATCACAGTCCAGTGATTTACAGGAGGTATTACAGGCCAGTGAGTTATAGTTGATATAAAAGCCCAGTGTTATACTGGTGTGATAAAAATTTCCTTTTTTTATAGTTTGTGAAACAGCCTAGTGTTTTATAGGTGGTATCACAGCCCAGTGGTTTATAGGTGGTACTGCAGGAAAGTGTTTGTAGGTGGTACCACAGGAAAGTGATTATAGATGGTATCACAGTCCAGTGGATTACAGAGACTTTCACAGCCCAGTGGTTTATAGGTGGTATCACAGCCTAGTGGTTTATAGGTGGTATCGCAGCCCAATGGTTTATAGGTGATATCACAGCCCAGTGGTTTAAAGGTGATATCACAGCCCAGTGGTTTAAAGGTGGCACACAGTCCATTGGTTCACAGGAGGTATCTCATCCCTGTTACAGGAGGTATCATAACTCTGTGGTTTATAGGTGGTATCACAGCCCTGTGGTTTACAGGAGGTATCATAGCCCAGTGGTTTACAGGTGGTATCACAGCCCAGTGGTTTATAGGTGGTATCACAGCCCGGTGGTTTACTGGAGGTATCACAGCCCAGCAGTTTACAGGAGGGAAATAAAGTTTTTAAATATTTTACTCATATTTCTTTTACAAAAAAATCTTTTTTTTTAAACTGTGAGTATCTTTACTCATCAACTAACTACAAAAACTCATAACTTTTAAAATTCATGAGTATTTTATTTTTATGTACTGTATCCTGTGGAACAGTTTATTCCATATTTACATGATGAAAATTGTTCCATGCCTGTGTCTAATATTAAGGTCCTCTGTGTTTCTTTTGTTTTTACTTAACTTCCATTTAATCAGAATACATGTAGTTGTTTCAGTGGTTTATAGGTGGTATCACAGTCCAATGGTTTATAGGTGGTACACAGTCTGGTGGATTATATGTGGTATCATAGCCCAGTGGTTTATTGGTGGTATCACAGCACAGTGGTTTATAGGTGGTATCACAGTCCAGTGGTTTACAGGTAGTATCACAGTTCAATGGTTTATAGGGGGTATAATAGTGGTATATAGGTGGTATCACTGCCAAGTGGTATAAAGGTGGTATCACATTCTAGTGGTATACAGGTGGTATAACAGTCCAGTTGTTTACTGGAGATATCACAGCCCTGTGGTTTGCAGGAGAAATCACAGCTGAGTGGTTTACAGGAGGTATCACAGCCCTGTGCTTTACAGGAGGTATCCAAGCCCTATGCTTTACAGGAGGTATCACAGCCATGTGGTTTACATGAGGTATCACAGCCCTGTGGTTTACAGGAGGAGGTATCACAACCCTGTGGTTTACAGGAGGTATCATAGCCCTGTTGTTTGCAGGAGGTATCACAGCTGGGCTGTGGTTTACAGGAGGAGGTATCACAACCCTGTGGTTTACAGGAGGAGATATCACAACCCTGTGGTTTACAGGAGGAGGTATCACAACCCTGTGGTTTACTGGAGGAGGTATCACAACCCTGTGGTTTACAGGAGGTTTTCGCAGGCCTGTCATTTACAGGAGGTATCACAGCCCAGTGATTTATTGGTGTGATAAAAGTTGTGTTGTTTATAGGTGGTGTCACAGTGCAGTGGTTTATAGCTGGTATCACAGCCCAGTACTTTATAGGTGGTATACAGTCCAGTGGTTTATAGGTGATATCACAGCCTAGTGGTTTATAGTTGATATCATAGCCCAGTTGTTTATAGGTGGTACACTGTCCATTGGTTTGTAGGTGATATCACAGCCAAGTTGTTTATTTGTGGTACACAGTCCAGTGGTTTATAGGTGGTATTGCTGCCCAGTGGTGTACAGGTGGTACACAGTCCAATGGTTTATAGATGGTACATAGTCCAGTGATTTATCTGTTGTATCACATTCAAGTTGTTTATAGGTGGTATGACAGCCAGTGGTTAATAGGTGCTATCGCAGCCTATTGGTTTACAGGTGATATCATAGCCCAGTTCTTTATAGCTGGTACATAGTCCAGTTTTTATAGGTGATATCATAGTTCAGTGGTTTATAAGTGGAATCTCAGACCAGTGGTTTATAGGTGGTATCTTGGCCCAGTGGTTTATTGGTGGTACACAGACCAGTGGTTTATAGGGGGTATCACAGTCCAGTGGTTTATAGGTAGTATAACTTAGGTCAAATGTCAAACTCGTTTACGGGCCATAAATGTATTTAAGAGGACATTTTTAACCACGTTTCCCCTTGGAAAAGCCTGCTTATTAGATTACTGAATATCATTTGGCGGGCAGTCAGGCAGTGTCAATCTCATGGTTTCCGCTCAGCTTTTGTTTTGGGATTGCATTTGGGGCCACTGTGGTCAAGGTCAAGGTTGCTGTTACTAATAGAAAAATGGTTACCGCTAAAATACTTTTGTTAGGATGAGGTATTGCGATGAAACTTGCTGGGTTGCTAGCTTATATGGAAAGGGAGGTTGCGATTGCATTTGGGGTCACTGTGGTCAAGGTTGCTGTTTCTAAAAATAGAAAAAATGATTTTTGTTCGATAACTTGTGTTAGAAGTGAGGTATTGTGATAAAACTTGCTGTGTATGTAGCTAGTTGGGATTGCATTTGGTGCTACTGGGGTCAAGGTTGCTGTTACTAAAAGTAAAATAATGGTCTCCACTATAACTTTTGTTAGGAGGGAGGTATTGCAACGAAAGTTGCTGGGTAGGTAGCTTATAATTATGGAAATAAGGTCCAGTTTAAGGTCACTGTTACTAATAATAGAAAAAAGGATCTTTTGTAAGGAATGTGGTATTGCATCGAAACTTACTGTGTAGGTAGTTTATTATGCAGTGGAAGCTTGGGATGGCATTTGAGGTCACTTGGGTCAAGGTCAAGCCCAATGTTACTAAAAATAGAAAATAGTTTCTGCTTATAACTTATATCAATAACTTTAGTTAGGAATGAGGTATTGACCTGACACTTGGTGTGTAGGTAGCTTATATTGAGGCCACTGGGGTCACTGTTACTAAAAATAAAAAACAGTTTCCGCTCATTAACCTTAGTTAGGAGAGAGATATTGGAATTAAACTTAATGGGTAGGTAATTTATATAAAAAGGAAGCTTGGGATTGCATTTGGGGTTGCTGGGTTCAAGGTCAAGGTCACTGTTACTAAAAACAGAAAATTAGTTTCCGCTGAATAACTTTACTTAGGAATGAGATATTGTAATGAAACTTTATGGGTAGGTAACTTGTTCGAAAAAGCAAGATTGGGATTGCATTTGGGGTCACTGGGTTCAAGGTCTAGTTAACTGTTACTAAAAATAGAACAACTGTTTCTGCTCATTTACTTTACTTAGGAATGAGATATTGGCTTGAAACTTGGTGTGTAGGTGACTTATTTTAAAACCAGCAAGTTTGGGATCGCATTTATGGTTAAGGTCACTGTTACTAAAACAATTGCCTGGTAGAGAATGTGTATTGCTCTGCAATACTTGATACACGGGTACTAAACATTGACTCTAGCACAATGAGATATATGAAAACGAGAGTAAATGACACTTCCGATGTAGTGACAAGGATTAAAATGGCAAAATAAAGGTGAGTTCAGCTCGTTGTTTTTCATAATATCATTAATCCAACGATTTATTTCAAAAATCGGGAAATGCTATTCCAGTTATATGTGTTCAATTTATTTATGGAAGTCAGCTGTTGTTTTAGTGGAGATGAAAAGCCTTTCATGTAATCATTACTCGGTACTAAGCTTGTTTATCAGAAAACAGAGAACAACGGATTTATCGCGAATTTTCGGCAAAAGCTAGAGTCAATGAGCCGGAGCTAGGGTCGATGACAAGAAGATTGCATTGATGCTAGGAGCATTTTTTTTCCAATTACAAGTCCGATACCGTATTAATCGCCGTAGCCTCGAGTGTGATCCTGATCTGGCATTTACCTACAAGAGGTGATACAAGCTTCAGAACAAGTTACTATAGTAATGAGCCTTTTATTATATACCTCTTTACATATCGGTTATCGGTAAATCAAAAACAACCGATTAAAACAAAATTATATAAAGTCAAATTAACTGAAAACCACCAACAGGAAAGACATGAAAACATGTTTATTACACGCGCATGAAAACATGTACATTACATTGCAACAAGTGCAGTATAAATCACATGCATGAGCAAGATATGCTAAAAATGTTTCATACCATAACTCTAATGGATTTTACAAAATGACGTTGAGTACACTGTGCTATAACTGCCAAATATGTCAGTTAAAACATGGCTGAAATATACCCATCAGTTATTGCATGGGTCTTTGTTTTTTTGAAAATTATATCATAAGCAGGAGCAAAGCAATACCATTAGAGCTATGGTACAAATCATGCCTTATGACTGTTTGGTTAACCAAACAAATTCAGAGTTGGAATCTATAGCACAGGTTATTGTACAGTTACATACAGGTTATTGTACAGTTACATACAGGTTATTGTACAGTTACATGTTACTTATACTTATTAAGTCATGTATATATGCCTATTGCAAATTTAAAGACAATCACAACAAGATTGGTTGTGTTGCACAGAGCAGCACAATTTTTATACAGCAAATCATTTTCTCCTTTCACTTTGGTTAATAATTATTCCTACTAAAACTGCTTCATAATTGATTTTGTCTGCTGCTGTATGATATTGATGACGTTATTTCCTGAAAATTTCAATGTCATAGCTAAAACAGTTGTGGATCTACAAAAAAAAAAAATGTGTCTTCTGTTGGCGACACGGAGCAGCGCGCGTCTATAACATTTTGTGTGAGATTAGGAAAACATCGAAGCCAGCTTTAAGTCGATGGAAAAACGCTGGAATGGGACAGATATAAAGAAATACCATTGAATGTGCGTGATATTTTCAGTACTTTAGATGTGGGAAATGCTACTGTTCACAGGATATTAAAGAATGTCTTGAACATGACAAATGTCAGTGCCTAAATTTTTAACAAGGGAAGGAAAAGATGAAAATATGAGCGCTGCATCAAAGTGAACGTCGTTGGCGTTCTGCTCCATGCGCACGACACACATGATATGTGAACACTCGTAAACAGGACAGTTTTGATGCGTGATGAAATTATACGATCTAAGAGATTAAACATTACAGTTCCTGATCATGTATTTTTATGGTCACAACAAAATTATAGGATCAGTACACAGACTTTTGGAACAGTCCTCGTATAATATAATGAAGTCACTGTTGTGCCACTTTAAGAAACATAATCCTGTGTCAGCTTATGCCTGACCAGCACTATTCTTGTCCCAAAAAATCTTTTTAATTTGCATTTACAAAAATGAATCAACCAATGAAATTTAAGTTACAATATAACCAATAAATTAAAATCGAGTTAACAAGCAATATTATTATCAATCAAGATGATGACAACTATCAAACTATCAATTAACAAGACACATAACTAACTACCACAGATTTCTTACCGGATAATGCCTGGCATAATCAAAGACCAAAGATAAACGTAGCAATTAGGTGTCAACTCAATATTAACACTTGAGAGTAATTAAGGAGATTCTAAATATATGATTGTCAGGAAATGCTCAACAGATTCTAAATATATGATTGTCAGGAAATGCTCAACAGATTCTAAATATATGATTGTCAGGAAATGCTCAACAGATTCTAAATATATGATTGTCAGGAAATGCTCAACAGATTCTAAATATATGATTGTCAGGAAATGCTCAACAGATTCTAAATATATGATTGTCAGGAAATGCTCAACAGATTCTAAATATATGATTGTCAGGAAATGCTCAACAGATTCTAAATATATGATTGTCAGGAAATGCTCAACAGATTCTAAATATATGATTGTCAGGAAATGCTCAACAGATTCTAAATATATGATTGTCAGGAAATGCTCAACAGATTCTAAATATATGATTGTCAGGAAATGCTCAACAGATTCTAAAAATATGATTGTCAGGAAATGCTCAACAGATTCTAAATATATGATTGTCAGGAAATGCTCAACAGATTCTAAATATATGATTGTCAGGAAATGCTCAACAGATTCTAAATATATGATTGTCAGGAAATGCTCAACAGATTCTAAATATATGATTGTCAGGAAATGCTCAACAGATTCTAAATATATGATTGTCAGGAAATGCTCAACAGATTCTAAATATATGATTGTCAGGAAATGCTCAACAGATTCTAAATATATGATTGTCAGGAAATGCTCAACAGATTCTAAATATATGATTGTCAGGAAATGCTCAACAGATTCTAAATATATGATTGTCAGGAAATGCTCAACAGATTCTAAATATATGATTGTCAGGAAATGCTCAACAGATTCTAAATATATGATTGTCAGGAAATGCTCAACAGATTCTAAATATATGATTGTCAGGAAATGCTCAACAGATTCTAAATATATGATTGTCAGGAAATGCTCAACAGATTCTAAATATATGATTGTCAGGAAATGCTCAACAGATTCTAAAAATATGATTGTCAGGAAATGTTCAACAGATTCTAAATATATGATTGTCAGGAAATACTCAACAGATTCTAAATATATGATTGTCAGGAAATGTTCAACGGATTCTAAATATATGATTGTCAGGAAATACTCAACAGATTCTAAATATATGATTGTCAGGAAATGCTCAACAGATTCTAAATATATGATTGTCAGGAAATGCTGAACAGATTCTAAATATATGATTGTCAGGAAATACTCAACAGATTCTAAATATATAATTGTCAGGAAATGCTCAACAGATTCTAAATATATAATTGTCAGGAAATGCTCGACAGATTCTAAATATATGATTGTCAGGAAATGCTCGACACCTCAAGCCATCCTTCTTGAGAATAGACATATCATAACCAAGCCTTAATAACAATATATACAAACACTTTTTTTTCACAATAATCCACTACAACAGATGTACTAAAACAATATTTGAATTTCATAAGTTCATGTTGTGTTATTTTTTTTAATTCATATAGGGTCTTACATGAGTGCCTGTTAAATATTGAATTTACCAACAAAGTTGGATAAAATTATTTGACGCAAAGCTGTGCCGAGCATCATATTACTTTTATCCAATAAGTTAACGATGCACACCCAGCTGAATGGAAAAGACCGAATGATAATTCGGACCTCGTCTGCGTAGTTAATCACTACTGGATTATCAAAAATATTGAATGGTGTTATTCCACACCCACACTGTAAGTTATGTGATAAATCTCGTTTATCTCTTCCCTTCTCGTTTATATATAGTTTGAAGCAAGTTACTGTGACCGACTCATAATGTATGCATGCAACAAATATATACTATAAATAAATATAAACCAGATGATAAAATATAATTTGTGCTGATTAATCTGTTTAAAAAGTAAGCATGATACAAGTCTATATTATATATATACACTTATGAAATGAAAGGGACAATATCCGAAACTTTTAGCCTATAAAAAACAAAATAATTACATTGACAAACATAACACACCAACCATTATTGAATATTTACTAAATAATACCAAGATTGTTTGACGGAATTCAATAGCGGTACAAAAAAGAATAACCTTTTCTTGGGATTGAACTCGTAACCCACACTAAAATTACACTCGCAGGTAATAATAGTCGAGCGTCGTACCGACTGAGCTAACCGGGCCAGATGTATTACGTAAGAGACACAATACATAAAAGCTAATGCGCTAATGGATGTCATGTGATCAGCAGAAAATGTAAATAAAGTGGGTCTCACATTATTTACAAATAATAAATAAAACTTCTTTTTTTTCAAACTCATGAATGTATAACTTGTAACAGGCTTATCTGGGTCTACCCTTATGTTTTCATGTAGACATTTCACTGAATAAAAATCAGACAGTTATTTGGCTATGCTCAATATCTGTTTACGGAGCTATGCTCAATATCCGTTTACGGACAGTGTCCCTTTAAGTTAGAAATATTATATTATTAATATATAATCATTGATGATCTAATTGTGATATGAGGAAGTGTCGATTCTTACAGATAAAAACACACAAAAACAGAACAAAAAATCTTGGAAACTACAGGAGCTAATGTGGTCTAATGCTTTTGCATGTAGCATAAGCTTATGGCCCTCTACACATTTTACTCAAATGGTGACCCTGGGGTCAAATATAGCCTGGCCCCTGTATAGATTTTACATACAGTAGCAGAAAAAAACTTTAAACAATTTTATTCTTTGAAGCTACAAGAGCTCAGGGCCTTTTTTACCAGTGTGCAGGTGCCCTTTGCTCTAAATTAGGGGGAGGGCGTGGGTGGGAGGAATCCATAGATAGGTACACTGCAAAGGAGAGTAAAAGGTCCCAGGAGCTTAGCGATCTAATATTTTGCATGTAGAATAAGCCTGAAGACTATGGTCCTCTACCTATTTTGTACAAATGACGACCCTGGAATCAAGTTTGGCCTCGCCCTGAGTATCACACTTTTACATTGAGTTATATTAGGAAAATCTTCAAAATGTTCTTCTCTAAAATTACAAGAATTAAAGGGATACGTGGCAATCTTGAAGTATTTATTAAGCATTAACTTGGCGTCTCGATCGATTAATTTAGTATCATTTTGATTTTAAAACTGCTTGCATATAATTAAATAAAAAATTAGAGTTTTCATTTCTTCCCCTTATTTTTCCATATGTTTAAATATATTATTGGTAAAATGCAAAAACAATTTGCTTTAAACTATTCTTATAATTAATATTATTGATTGAACAAATTAATATGCAAGTTGCGTAGAAAAAGTAACGAGACTCCCTCAGTTTTTAAAAAATCAGATTGCCATGTGTCCCTTTAATGTCTACTAATTTGCAAGTTGCACTCTACCTAGTTTGTTCTAATAGTGGTCCTCGCCCTGGGGGTTACATTTTTAGATATATAGGGAAAGTGTTGTTGTTGTTTCTTGTTCATCATGTGTCATGTGAGCACTTTGAAGCCCTAGGGCCTCTTGCTTTCTCAAGTTTAAATAATTTCAGCATATTCTCTAGTTTATTTTTTGTTCATTCTTAAGTTCCATACGCTTGTCATTCTAACGCACTTGCCAAAAGATCCTGCAATCCGATTGGTTGACGTTCAAACATTTGGGACTATTAATTCGGACTATTAATTCCAGTCATGTGACATTACACCATCAAAAATGTGACATTATTTAGTTTTTTTCTCGCCTTTTCGAACAAAAAAAGAGACATAGGTGTTGCTTTTCCGGCGGCGGCAGTGGCGACGACGGCGGTGGCGTGAACATTCAAGTTTTGCGTTTAGGTCATTTTCTCACAAACTGTGTACACTAGACCTTTCAAACTTTTAAAGTTGTATCTTGGGTGGTACATCGCAAAACGACAAAGCAAATGTGGAAGTGACCGTGACCCTCCAAGGAAAGGGCAGATAACTTAATTATTTTTAGGTTCAACTTTTGCGTTTAGGTCACTTTTTCACAAACTGTATGCACTAGACCTTTAAAACGTTGCTTATAGTTGTATCTTGAGTGGTACAT
>JAWPHD010013354.1:0-68975 GCA_037043455.1 Cyrtodaria siliqua
TCGTCTCTTGTTGCAGTGTTTTATTAGTTTCATTCGTCTCTTGTTGCAGTGTTTTATTTGTTTCATTCGTCTCTTGTTGCAGTGTTTTATTTGTTTCATTCGTCTCTTGTTGCAGTGTTTTATTTGTTTCATTCGTCTCTTGTTGCAGTGTTTTAATTGATTCATTCCTCTCTTGTTGCAGTGTTTTATTTGTTTCATTCGTCTCTTGTTGCAGTGTTTTATTTGATTCATTCCTCTCTTGTTGCAGTGTTTTATTTGTTTCATTCGTCTCTTGTTGCAGTGTTTTATTTATTTCATTCGTCTCTTGTTGCAGTGTTTTATTTGTTTTATTCGTCTCTTGTTGCAGTGTTTTATTTGATTCATTCCTCTCTTGTTGCAGTGTTTTATTTGTTTCATTCGTCTCTTGTTGCAGTGTTTTATTTGTTTCATTCGTCTCTTGTTGCAGTGTTTTATTTGTTTCATTCGTCTCTTGTTGTAGTGTTTTATTTGTTTCATTCCTCTCTTGTGGCAGTGTTTTATTTGTTTCATTCGTCTCTTGTTGTAGTGTTTTATTTGTTTCATTCCTCTCTTGTTGCAGTGTTTCATTTCTTTCATTCCTCTCTTGTTGCAGTGTTTTATTTGTTTCATTCTTCTCTTGTTGCAGTGTTTTATTTGTTTCATTCCTCACTTGTTGCAGTGTTTTATTTGTTTCATTCGTCTCTTGTTGCAGTGTTTTATTTGTTTCGTTCGTCTCTTGTTGCAGTGGTTTATTTGATTCATTCCTCTCTTGTTGCAGTGTTTTATTTGTTTAATTCATCTCTTGTTGCAGTGTTTTATTTGATTAGATCCTCTCTTGTTGCAGTGTTTTATTTGTTTCATTCCTCTCTTGTTGCAGTGTTTTATTTGTTTCATTCCTCTCTTGTTGCAGTGTTTTATTTGTTTCATTCGTCTCTTGGTGTAGTGTTTTATTTGTTTCATTCCTCTCTTGTTTCAGTGTTTTATTTGTTTCATTCCTCTCTTGTTGCAGTGTTTTATTTGTTTCATTCCTCTCTTGTTGCAGTGTTTTATTTGTTTCTTTCGTCTCTTGTTGCAGTGTTTTATTAGTTCCATTCATCTCTTGTTGCAGTGTTTTATTTGTTTCATTCCTCACTTGTTGCAGTGATTTATTTGTTTCATTCGTCTCTTGTTGCAGTGTTTTATTAGTTTCATTCGTCTCTTGTTGCAGTGTTTTATTTGTTTCATTCCTCTCTTGTTGCAGTGTTTTATTTGTTTCACTCTTCTCTTGTTACAGTGGTTTATTTGTTTCATTCCTCTCTTGTTGCAGTGTTTTATTTGTTTCATTCCCCTCTTGTTGCAGTGTTTAATTTGTTTCATTCCTTGTTGCAGAGTTTTATTGGTTTCATTTCTCTCTTGTTACAGTGTTTTATTTGTTTCATTCGTCTCTTGTTGCAGTGTTTTATTTGTTTCATTCCTCTCTTTTTGCAGTGTTTTATTTGTTTCATTCCTCTCTTGTTGCAGTGTTTATTTGTTTTATTCCTCTCTTGTTGCAGTGTTTTATTTGTTTCATTCCTCTCTTGTTGCAGTGTTTTATTTGTTTCATTCGTCTCTTGTTGCAGTGTTTTATTTGATTCATTTCTATCTTGTTGCAGTGTTTTATTTGTTTCATTCGTCTCTTGTTGCAGTGTTTAATTTGTTTCATTCCTTGTTGCAGAGTTTTATTTGTTTCATTCCTTTCTTGTTGCAGTGTTTTATTTGTTTCTTTCGTCTCTTGTTGCAGTGTTTTATTTGTTTCATTCCTCTCTTGTTGCAGTGTTTTATTTGTTTCATTCCTCTCTTGTTGCAGTGTTTTATTTGTTTCATTCCTCACTTGTTGCAGTGATTTATTTGTTTCATTCGTCTCTTGTTGCAGTGTTTTATTAGTTTCATTCGTCTCTTGTTGCAGTGTTTTATTTGTTTCTTTCGTCTCTTGTTGCAGTGTTTTATTTGTTTCATTCCTCTCTTGTTGCAGTGTTTTATTTGTTTCATTCGTCTCTTGTTGCAGTGTTTTAATTAATTCATTCCTCTCTTGTTGCAGTGTTTTATTTGTTTCATTCGTCTCTTGTTGCAGTGTTTTATTTGATTCATTCCTCTCTTGTTGCAGTGTTTTATTTGTTTCATTCGTCTCTTGTTGCAGTGTTTTATTTATTTCATTCGTCTCTTGTTGCAGTGTTTTGTTTGTTTTATTCGTCTCTTGTTGCAGTGTTTTATTTGTTTCATTCCTCTCTTGTTGCAGTGTTTTATTTGTTTCATTCGTCTCTTGTTGCAGTGTTTTATTTGTTTCATTCGTCTCTTGTTGCAGTGTTTTATTTGTTTCATTCGTCTCTTGTTGTAGTGTTTTATTTGTTTCATTCCTCTCTTGTGGCAGTGTTTTATTTGTTTCATTCGTCTCTTGTTGTAGTGTTTTATTTGTTTCATTCCTCTCTTGTTGCAGTGTTTCATTTGTTTCATTCCTCTCTTGTTGCAGTGTTTTATTTGTTTCATTCTTCTCTTGTTGCAGTGTTTTATTTGTTTCATTCCTCACTTGTTGCAGTGTTTTATTTGTTTAATTCATCTCTTGTTGCAGTGTTTTATTTGATTAGATCCTCTCTTGTTGCAGTGTTTTATTTGTTTCATTCGTCTCTTGTTGCAGTGTTTTATTTGTTTCATTCGTCTCTTGGTGTAGTGTTTTATTTGTTTCATTCCTCTCTTGTTTCAGTGTTTTATTTGTTTCATTCGTCTCTTGTTGCAGTGTTTTATTTGTTTCATTCGTCTCTTGTTGCAGTGTTTTATTTGTTCAATTCCTCTCTTGTTGCAGTGTTTTATTTGTTTCATTCGTCTCTTGTTGCAGTGTTTTATATGTTCCATTCCTCTTTTGTTGCAGTGTTTTATTTGATTCATTCCTCTCTTGTTGCAGTGTTTTATTTGTTTCATTCCTCTCTTGTTGCAGTGTTTTATTTGTTTCATTCCTCTCTTGTTGCGGTATTTTATTTGATTCATTCCTCTCTTGTTGCAGTGTTGTATTTGCTTCATTCCTCTCTTGTTGCAGTGTTTTATTTGTTTTATTCGTCTCTTGTTGCCGTGTTTTATTTGATTCATTCCTCTCTTGTGGCAGTATTTTATTTGTTTCATTCGTCTTTTGTTGCAGTGTTTTATTTGTTTTATTCGTCTCTTGTTGCAGTGTTGTATTTGTTTCATTCCTCTCTTGTTGCAGAGTTTTATTTGTTTTATTCCTCTCTTGTGGCAGTTGCAGTGTTTTATTTGTTTCATTCGTCTCTTGTTGCGGTGTTTTATTTGTTTCATTTCTCTCTTGTTGCAGTGTTTTATGTGTTTCATTCGTCTCTTGTTGCAGTGTTTTATTTGATTCATTCCTCTCTTGTTGCAGTGTTTTATTTGTTTTATTCCTCTCTTGTTGCAGTATTTTATTTGTTTCATTCCTCTCTTGTTGCAGTGTGTTATTTGTTTCATTCCTCTCTTGTTGCAGTGTTTTATTTGTTTCATTCCTCTCTTGTTGCAGTGTTTTATTTGTTTCATTCGTCTCTTGTTGCAGTGTTTTATTTGTTCCATTCGTCTCTTGTTGCAGTGTTTTATATGTTTCATTCCTCTCTTGTTGCAGTGTTTTATTTGTTTCATTCGTCTCTTGTTGCAGTGTTTTATTTGTTTCATTCGTCTCTTGTTGTCGTGTTTTATTTGATTGATTCCTCTCTTGTTGCGGTGTTTTATTTGTTTCATTCCTCTCTTGTTGCAGTGTTATTTTGTTTCATTCGTCTCTTGTTGTCGTGTTTTATTTGATTCATTCCTCTCTTGTTGTAGTGTTTTATTTGTTTCATTTCTCTCTTGTTGCGGTGTTTTATTTGTTTTATTCGTCTCTTGTTGCAGTGTTTTATTTGATTCATTCCTCTCTTGTTGCAGTGTTTTATTTGTTTCATTCCTCTCTTGTTGCAGTGTTTTATTTGTTTCTTTCGTCTCTTGTTGCAGTGTTTTATTTGTTTCATTCCTCACTTGTTGCATTGATTTATTTGTTTCATTCGTCTCTTGTTGCAGTGTTCAATTAGTTTCATTCGTCTCTTGTTGCAGTGTTTTATTTGATTCATTCCTCTCTTGTTGCAGTGTTTTATTTGTTTCATTCCTCTCTTGTTGCAGTGTTTAATTTGTTTCATTCCTTGTTGCAGTGTTTTATTTGTTTCATTCGTCTTTTTTTGCAGTGTTTTAATTGATTCATTCCTCTCTTGTTGCAGTGTTTTATTTGTTTCATTCCTCTCTTGTTGCGGTGTTTTATTTGTTTTATTCGTCTCTTGTTGCAGTGTTTTATTTGATTCATTCCTCTCTTGTTGCGGTGTTTTATTTGTTTCATTCCTCTCTTGTTGCAGTGTTTTATTTGTTTCATTCCTCTCTTGTTGCGGTATTTTATTTGATTCATTCCTCTCTTGTTGCAGTGTTGTATTTACTTCATTCCTCTCTTGTTGCAGTGTTTTATTTGTTTTATTCGTCTCTTGTTGCCGTGTTTTATTTGATTCATTCCTCTCTTGTGGCAGTATTTTATTTGTTTCATTCGTCTTTTGTTGCAGTGTTTTATTTGTTTTATTCGTCTCTTGTTGCAGTGTTGTATTTGTTTCATTCCTCTCTTGTTGCAGAGTTTTATTTGTTTTATTCCTCTCTTGTGGCAGTTGCAGTGTTTTATTTGTTTCATTCGTCTCTTGTTGCGGTGTTTTATTTGTTTCATTTCTCTCTTGTTGCAGTGTTTTATGTGTTTCATTCGTCTCTTGTTGCAGTGTTTTATTTGATTCATTCCTCTCTTGTTGCAGTGTTTTATTTGTTTTATTCCTCTCTTGTTGCAGTATTTTATTTGTTTCATTCCTCTCTTGTTGCAGTGTGTTATTTGTTTCATTCCTCTCTTGTTGCAGTGTTTTATTTGTTTCATTCCTCTCTTGTTGCAGTGTTTTATTTGTTTCATTCGTTTCTTGTTGCAGTGTTTTGTATGTTTCATTCCTCTCTTTTTGCAGGGTTTTATTTGTTTCATTCTTCTCTTGTTACAGTGGTTTATTTGTTTCATTCCTCTCTTGTTGCAGTGTTATTTGTTTCATTCCTCTCTTGTTGCAGTGTGTTATTTGTTTCATTCCTCTCTTGTTGCAGTGTTTTGTTTGTGTCATTCCTCTCTTGTTGCAGTGTTTTTTTTTCCATTCCTCTCTTGTTGCAGTGTTTTATTTGATTCATTCCTCTCTTGTTGCAGTGTTTTATTTGTTTCATTCCTCTCTTGTTGCAGTGTTATTTGTTTCATTCCTCTCTTGTTGCAGTGTGTTATTTGTTTCATTCCTCTCTTGTTGCAATGTTTTGTTTGTTTCATTCCTCTCTTGTTGCAGTGTGTTATTTGTTTCATTCCTCTCTTGTTGCAGTGTTTTATTTGATTCATTCCTCTCTTGTTGCAGTGTTTTATTTGTTTCATTCCTCTCTTTTTGCAGTGTTTTATTTGTTTCATTCCTCTCTTGTTGCAGTGTTTTATTTGTTTCATTCCTCTCTTGTTGCAGTGTTTTATTTGTTTCATTCCTCTGTTGTTGCAGTGTTTTATTTGATTCATTCCTCTCTTGTTGCAGTGTTTTATTTGTTTCATTCCTCTCTTGTTGCAGTGTTTTATTTGTTTCATTCGTCTTTTGTTGCAGTGTTTTATGATGATAGTTGTTTTCCAGATTTTTTGTTTTATTTGTTACATGTCAAATATACATTCCTCTTTTATTAGAACCTTTATTCTCAAAACTAAATTAAAACGAAACGAAAGTAGGAAAGAATTCCATAGTAGATATATAATTGGGTTTGTTTAACTATATTACCCGGATGATCGAGAATAATCGTATAATACACATGTGTAGATATTGTAGACATTTGCTAGAATATGTCCTTTGGATGTGTGTTGTACAATCACATCTTGAGATAAGTTCTAACAAGTGATAATACTGCATAAGAATATTATGTAGTAATGTGGCATGTGACATTGTTTGGATCGCCCTTAAACCTAGTCATATCAAATATGCCGAGGTGTAAGACCTCCGATTCGACTACTTCTATCACTGCCATTCAGTGGTCTAGATTTTCTAATCGTGATCTCTTTTTTGAAGAACTGACGAAATATATACGTGCCGAGAATTGCTTTGTCAGACCGTGTCACTCGGTCATATTTATTAAGAAGAGGCCGATGGTCAATACAGTGGTCACTTTACACGAGATACTTGAAAGGATTATACCGATGAAGCTTCATGAAGTATAAATGTTAGTACATGAGAATATATACCATGTAAACAACAAACACAGACAAGAGAGAAAAGTAGCAGACTTGTTTGTACAGAGTCTGTAAAGGTTTTCCTATTTTAAGTTACAATGACCAAGTTTGCTGAACGAATCAAAACAATTTGAAAACACGTGATGAAAGTACAGGTACAAGTAAAACAACCAGTTTCTGAGGAGACGTTGCTGAAACCAAATTTTACATTTTCCGTGTATAACTCTATGTAAATATAGATATAAAAATCGAACGGGAAAAGTAGCATTCAATGACGACAGTCAAGCACAAACACACAGAGAAACAAAGAACAACTTTAAAGATGAATAAAATGCCAAATAAGACAATCAAAATCACAAAGAGGTGACAATAGAGCTACCGCATTGGAACGGTCAGTGGCAAAGGTCGCTGGGTGGAGGTGGGGGTTGGGGTGGGTGGGTGGGGGGTTAAACCAGGTTATAGGTGCACCAAACCTCACACTTACCCTACTGTCATCCCAATAAAACGGGACAGTGTAAATAAAGAAATTCCCGCCATCAACTATTGTCTAACCAACAAGGCAGCATTAATAGGCAATATAAGTAAAACACAAAGACGCTCGTGTATATATAAATACAAAAAGAAATAGCATAGAAAGCCACAAAGAATGTACTCAATAACTTGACAGAAGCCAGAGCAACAAACCACTGAGGGCACGAAAGGCAAAATTGCAGACAAACGGCAAACGTCACCGTCTTTTTGGGCTTTAGATAGACGTCATCATAGGGTCCACAGCCTACAGCCTGTCCGGTCATTTAAAGAGGAAAGCATAGTGGAGAACTGCAAATGGGTAAACCACCAAGCATGCAGTACGTTGCAAAATGATAAGGTCATAACGTTTTTTGATAAACCATTTAACAAGTTTAACAAAGATAGTATGAAAGTGATCATGACCAAGGATCTTACGAAGTTTGTAAATCACGTCACCATAGAAGTCAGGTTGTGATAGTCATTGTCACAGAAGAGTTCTTAAATTACTTTTATATTTGGAAAGAAGGTCAGGGTTAAGACCATAAAAGTGTGCAAAGGTTTTAGGAAGTTGATGGTAACGTCAGCCCTGATGGAGTAGCTTTTTAGTTATACAAATAGACCCAATAAGAAGTTGTTCGGGGAATATCCCCATCTAAATAGGGATAATTATCCCCATCTAAATGGGGATAAGTAACAATATCAAAATTAAAATCATCTCTCTTGTCATAAATGTTGCTAATTATTTCACCATTTTCAATGGAGAGATGTAAATCAAGAAAAGAAGCGTTATTATCAGAAATGTTAGCTTTGTTAAGTTTTAGTTCTTTAGGTTAAATATTATTAACCATAGTAGAAAGGAAAGGGCTGTCAATGTTCAATATGTCATCCAGATATCGGGAGGTGTCATTAAAGGCTTCAATAGCATCTGCCTGGGTATCTGGTGAAAGGCTCAACATAAAATCTCTTTCACAGCAATATAAAAACAAATCTGCGACAATGGGTGCACAGTTCGTACCCATAGGGATACCAACAATTTGTCTATAAACGGTCGTTCCATACCGGACGAAAATATTATCTAATAAGGAAGATGAGTGCTTCACAAACTTCTTGGCATGTCCACATAGTGTAATTGTCTAAACTGCCGTTAGTAAAAAACGCTTCAATATTATTAGAGGCCAAAAGGTAGTATTTTCCCTAGCGAATGTTTTTGAATAGAGCAATAAGCTTGTCTTTGATAAGGTGATATGGTAAGGTTGTATATAGTGTAGAGAAGTCATAAGTGCTTATAGATGAAACTTGACGATTATTGCAAATTTTATCACGAACGTCTCCTGAATTTTTAGTAGACCAAAAACATATTGATCCCAGAGTTTTCATAAGTTTTAGCACAATATTGTTTAACGTGATCTTTAAGGCAGCAAGACAGGATGTTAAAAGTTTGGAGATGTTTGTGGTGGTGCAGGCACTATAATTCGAAATAAAGCGGGACTTATACGGATTTTTAAATAATTTTGGAATCCAGTACATAGTTGGCAGTTTGTTCTGCTTTTCGTCTACCCCAGCCTTGAAAGTAGTGCACCGAGAAATATGTGTGGAAACAACGTAATCCTCAAACTTAACGTCGCCGTGGCGGCCATCTTGAAACTTGGACTAAGACCAAAACCACAGATCTGATAGTTAAGTACTAACAATCAGTAATATAAAATAATTTTCCAAAATTCCTATTGAGTTTTTAAGAATATTTTTTTGTTTTGCTATTTTTAGTAAAAGTGGCTATCTTGGATTTTCTGCGGCAACAAAAAGCACACATCTGAAAGAACAGCCCATCTCCCATGTGAATTTGATTCAATAGTGGGTGAGAATTTCTGACCAAACTTCACATGGATAATGGCAGATATATGTTTTCAGATTTGTACGTTTTGTTTCAGCAGAATATCCAAGATGGCCGTTGTCATGAGACCTGGACAAAGACCAAAACATAAATCGGATTGTATAATACCTAGCAATCAATTATATAAATTATATAAAATTTATTTTTAAATCCTTGATTAGGTTCCTGGTATGAAGATGTGTTAAGAGTTCGCTATTTTTGTAAACGTCACCGTAACGACGGACGATTAATCGTCCCAAAAGCTCATATCGCAGCTTTCGGCTTTCGGCTCAGGTGAATTGACAACGTTACATACCTTAATATAACGTGGAATATTAAGTGTGTATGTTTTACACCTTCAAAGCGGAGTAATCATTAACCCATGGAAAGATACGTCATACTTCCGCAGTATCACAGATAAAGGTAAATACTGAAACTGCACCATGCTAACAGTTAGTTATGTTTGAAAAACTCAAGTGATATAACAATGAGCAAATTACGGGGATGTCAAGACAATTAACTGATACAGATGTGATGTTAGCATTGTGCTAATCAGGAAAGCTATTATATTGCCTCACCAGTTACTCATATGAAGAAAGTTAACGTTTAACACAGAGTGCCTGCTAGTTATGATTTGTCTGGCGAATATTTGAATATCGCAATATGTTTTAAATGAAACCTTCTCTGAATAGGACAAAGACCAAAACATAAATCTGATTGTATAATACCTAGCAATCAATTATATAAATTATATAAAATATTTTTTTAAATCCTTGATTAGGTTCCTGATATGAAGATGTGTTAAGAGTTCTCTATTTTTGTAACTGTCACCGTAACGACGGACGATTAATCGTCCCAAAAGCTCATATCGGTAAATACTGAAACTATGTTAAGAGTTCGCTATTTTTGTAAACGTCACCGTAACGACGGACGATTAATCGTCCCAAAAGCTCATATCGGTAAATACTGAAACTGTGTTAAGAGTTCGCTATTTTTGTAAACGTCACCGATACAGATGTGATGCGGAAGTATGACGTATCTTTCCATGGGTTAATGATTACTCCACTTCGAAGGTGTAAAACATACACACTTAATATTCCACGTTATATTAAGGTATGTATGCTCAGCATCATCCTAAACTGACGATCTATCTACGCCATGAATAAATGCTGATAAAGGTGATCCTTTGAGAGCAACAAACACAATTAAGAGAATAAAGCAGCAGACTCGGTTTTATTGAGTCTGTTCATGAGAAATAATGAAAGAAGCAACAATGAAGTTGCAAATAAAAGGCCACTTGTGAAAATACAAGTGTATACACATTTTCAAAAGTTCATGCCATAACACAACTGGGAAGGAAATTCATTTTATTTTATAAACTTTGGAGTAAATTAAATTTATAATATTGTTACTATTATTATTGTTATTATTGTTGTTATTACTGTTGTTATTATCATTAATATTATTGTTATTATTATGATTATTATTATTTGTTTTGCTGTTGTTATTATTGTTATTATTAATATTATTATTAATTAGAAACATTTACTTTATCTATTATGTTATGATGAAATAACTGAACATGTTGAAACATAATCAAAGGTAGAAATTTAATTTGAATAGGTCATTGTCACTTTGCATATTAATTCGCCATGTACGCGGGAAATAGCGTCAACATCTCTATTGGCGCTTTAACCTAAGCCCTTAGCCTGTATCCTTGAGCAAAAATAAAGCACACCATAATTGTGTCATATATTTCTGAGAAGATAATAAAATTACCCATATTTCCATACCAAATAAATGTATCAAAAAGCATTTTCTGACCAACTTTAGTCCCATTTCTTTAAGATTACCCCATCCCTCAAAACATACTAAAAAAGCAATTTTAGCAATTTTTCAAATATCAATAAATATAAAATAAAATATTCCTAAGCATATCAGGGTCAATTCTGTACTCCTCACGCTCTTGCATATCAGGAAATGTTAAATTTTACATACCTTCGGTCCGTGTAGATAAAACCTGTTTGGTTGAATTCTCTTACGTTTGGATAAACGAAAAAACACATCGCATTTTATTTCCTTCTGTATTTTCAATATGCCACGGCCTACAGAAAACCAGAGGGTTCAAGCTTTAGTCATGATTACGAGAGTGCAGAAACACTATCAATAAGCTGCGTGATAGGTTCCAATCTGACAAAAATGCGTTTTCAATCACAATTAAATTTGAAAAAAATGAAGCAACATATTCTTTTGGACTGTTTTGCGATTTATGATTTTTTATCCTACCCTCTTCACCTGTTGACAATGCTTCAATGAAAATTAAGCTATCGAAAAGCAAATTCCATCTTGACATTGGCAATAGAATGGCAAAACAAGAGGCCGTAGAGGGCCTGTGGACGCTCTACTGGCTAAAACAGCTCTTATAGATTTAGATAGATAACGCTAGATATAGCTCTCTTCTCCTATAGATTTAACAAAGGAAAATACAATATAGCATTTTTCAACAAATCAAGGGCCATAACTCTGTTATTACTAACAAGATCTAGCTGGTTTTCGAAATTTTCCAAGATTTCATTGATATACCGCGCTTTGCACAACTAGACATCATACGGAGGCTTCCTGCCAAATTTCGTAGAAATCCAACAAGCCAGTTAAGAGGAGTAGCGCCGACAAGAAATTTAAAATAAAAATGTCAGAGGGCCATAACTCAGTCAAAAATCAGCGAACTGGAACAAAAGCGTGATATGCACTGCTAGACATCTTACCGATGCTTCCTGCCAAGTTTCGTCGAAATTCAACAAGGCATTTAAGATGAGTAGCGCCGACAAGAAATTTTAAAGTAAGTGTCAAGTAATTAAAAAGATAATGATTTTTTTTTTAAAAAAATCAATTATTTTTCCAAATCAATCAAAAAATAAAAATAAAAAATAAAAAAAAATAACAAAAAAAAAAAAAATACAAAAAAAAAAAATAGAAAAAAAATAATAAAAAATAAATAAATGAATAAATAAAAATAAAAATTGAAATTGATTTTTTTTTTTTTAAACTGTAACCCCCGGGGCGTGTCCAAATTTGACACCAGGGTCACCATTTGAACAAACTTGGTAGAGGACCATAAGCTGATGTAATACATGAGAGCTCTGTGCCATGTGGTTCCACAGAAAAAGCCTAAGTAAAACTGTGACCCCCAGGGTGGGGCCAAATGTGACCAAACCCCCAGGGTGCGGCCAAATGTGACCAATGGGTCAAACTTGGTAGAAGACCATGAGATTATAGCAAATGCAAAATATTAAACCTCTGGCTCTTGCAGTTTCAGAGAAGAAGATTATTTCAGTTTTTCCCCATACATGTCTATGTAAAACATGTGACCCTTGGGGTGGGGTCAAATGTGACCCCAGGGTCACCATTTGAACAAACTTGGTAAAGGACCATAAGCTTATAGCAACAGCAAAATATTAAACCTCTGGTTCTTGCAGTTTCAGAGAAGAAGATTTTTTAAGTTTTCCCCTATACATATCTATGTAAAACATGTGACCCTTGGGCCGGGGCCAAATGTGACCCCAGGGTCACCATTTGAACAAACTTGGTAAAGGACCATAAGCTTATAGCAACAGCAAAATATTAAACCTCTGGCTCTTGCAGTTTCAGAGAAGAAGATTTTTTAAGTTTTTCCCTATACATGTCTATGTAAAACATGTGACCCTTGGGGCGGGGCCAAATGTGACCCTAGGGTCACCATTTGAACAATCTTAGTAGAGGACCATAAGCTGATGCTACATGTAATACATGAGAGCTCTGCGCCATGTGGTTCCTGAGAAGAACAAATTTGGTAGGGGACCACAAGCTTATAGCAAATGCAAAATATTAAACCTCTGGCTCTTGCAGTTTCAGAGAAGAAGATTTTTTAAGTTTTTCCCTATACATGTCTATGTAAAACATGTGACCCTTGGGGCGGGGCCAAATGTGACCCGAGGGTCACCATTTGAACAAACTTGGTAAAGGACCATAAGCTTATAGTAAATGCAAAATATCAAACCTCTGGCTGTTGTAGTTTCCGAGAAGAATATTTTAAAAAAAAAAAATCCTATATAAGTCTATGTTAAACTGTGACCCCCGGGGCGGGGACAAATTTGACCCCAGGGTCACCATTTGAACAAACTAAGTAGAGGACCATAAGCTGATGCTACATGTAATACATGAGAGCTCTGTGCTCTTGGATGTAGCGCTGACCTAATTTCAACAAATCTAAAAAGCATTCATCTAAGGATCATCCGTGTGAAGTTTGTATAAAATTAGCCAAGCGGTTTCTGAGGAGAAGTCGTTTGAAGAAAAGTTAACGGACGGACGGACGGACGACGGAAGACGGACAACACACCATCCCATAAGCTCTGCTGGCCCTTGGCCAGTAGAGCTAAAAAATGGTACCCTATATGCCATAGTTCGTACATATTTTGTTCAATAAATTTAACAAAAACCTGAGTGCACACTTTCTTTTGCAACCGAGTATATGTACAAATTCTTGCCGGAACATATTGCGGATTATACAGTGGCTTTAGTTAATAACAATATTTGGCAAATTCCGAGATTAGTGAACTTCGCATTTATGTAAATTGACAATATTCTATGGACTTGATGCAGCCCGGATGCATTCATTATGGATGGAAACGTTACAAAGAGAAGACTGAATCGATTCCGAAAATTCTGTGAACGGGAAGAAAGGTATGATTCTCACATATTTTGTTTTTACAATACTGTGTAGATAGTACTTAATCCCTAATGGATTTTCCCTTAAGTTCCATTTAACAATGGATGAAACACCGGAGGAGGAAGTGAGGTATAAGAAAATATTATAGCAAACTTCTATTGAACTCATGAAGGAAACTGTTGAAGGAAATATTCGTAGTCGTTCTAATATCCAACAGGAAGTAAAAAGGATAACAGAGGAAATTAAAGGAACTTTAGACGAGATTCAGTACAACAATGTTAAAGAACAATCAAATAGATGGAGACAAAGGGTAAGAACAGATATGTCTACCAAAAAGAATAAGAAATTGCGCAACATTGGTCAAATAATGGACTTCGACATATGTGTGCATGGGAAACATAGGCGCCAGTTTAATAAAGAATGAATGAATGAATGAATGTTGTTTTACGGCACGTCGACACATAAATAGGTCATATTGTGCGCAAAAATTGTTTAATAAAGAGAAGAAAGGCTGTATTAAATGTATGATGAAATGCGAGGTTTGCTGTTATATCATCGAGAGCGACATATTTACAGACATGGATGGATTGTCGTACACTATAAGCAGAAAGGTAAACTGCGAATCACGCACCACACTGTATTGCATAAAATGTGCCCTCTATGTCGGCGAAACCGGCGACAAAATGTATTTGATTACTTATATCTATATATATATTTATATCTATAAAAAACGGTGTCCTGTTAGGGCCATCTTACCATCTCATGCGATGGTCGATGGTAAGATGCGATGGTAAGATGCGATGGTAAGATGCGATGGTCGATGTTAAGATGCGATGATAAGATGCGATGGTAAGATGCGATGGACCATCGACCATCGCATCTTATCATCAACCATCGCATCTTACCATCGCATCTTACCATCGACCATCGCATCTTACCATCGCATCTTACCGTCGACCATCGCATATAACCATCGCATCTTACCATCGACCATCGCATCTTACCATCGACCATCGCATCTTACCATCGCATCTTACCATCGATCATCGCATCTTACCATCGCATCTTACCATCGACCATCGCATATTACCATCGAGCATCGACCTAGGTCAATGGTCGATGGTAAGATACGATGGTAAGATGCGATGGTCGATGGTATATCGCATCTTACCATCGACCATCGCATCTTACCATCGCATCTTACTATCGACCATCGCATCTTATCATCGACCATCGCATTTTACCATCTACCATCGACCTAGGTCGATGCTCAATAGTTAGATGCGATGGTAACATGGCCCTAACAGGACACCGTAGTAAAACATATATGTCATTGCCGCAAGCTTTCGGTTGTTTTTCCATATATGTATATATATTTATTTATAAACGCCTAACCATACCAAATCGATGGTAAAATGCGATGGTCGATGGTAAGATACGATGGTCGATGGTAAAATGCGATGGTAAGATGCAATGGTCGATGGTATGATGCGATGGTAAGATGCGATGGTCGAAGTTAAGATGCGATGATACGATGCGATGGTAAAATGCGATGGTCGATGTTAAGATGCGATGATAAGATGCGATGGTAAGATGCGATGGACCATCGACCATCGCATCTTATCATCAACCATCGCATCTTACCATCGCATCTTACCATCGACCATCGCATCTTACCATCGCATCTTACCATCGACCATCGCATATAACCATCGCATCTTACCATCGACCATCGCATCTTACCATCGCATCTTACCATCGATCATCGCATCTTACCATCGCATCTTACCATCGACCATCGCATATTACCATCGAGCAGCGACCTAGGTCAATGGTCGATGGTAAGATACGATGGTAAGATGCGATGGTCGATGGTCTATCGCATCTTACCATCGACCATCGCATCTTACCATCGCATCTTACTATCGACCATCGCATCTTACCATCGACCATCGCATTTTACCATCGACCATCGACCTAGGTCGATGCTCAATAGTTAGATGCGATGGTAACATGGCCCTAACAGGACACCGTAGTAAAACATATATGTCATTGCCGCAAGCTTTCGGTTGTTTTTCCATATATGTATATATATTTATTTATAAACGCCTAACCAAAGCAAATCGATGGTAAAATGCGATGGTCGATGGTAAGATACGATGGTCGATGGTAAAATGCGATGGTAAGATGCAATGGTCGATGGTATGATGCGATGGTAAGATGCGATGGTCGAAGTTAAGATGCGATGATAAGATGCGATGGTAAGATGCGATGGTCGATGTTAAGATGCGATGATAAGATGCGATGGTAAGATGCGATGGACCATCGACCATCGCATCTTATCATCAACCATCGCATCTTACCATCGCATCTTACCATCGACCTTCGCATCTTACCATCGCATCTTACCATTGACAATCGCATCTTACCATCGCATCTTACCATCGACCATCGCATCTTACCATCGACCATCGCATCTTATCATCGCATCTTACCATCGACCATAGCATCTTACCATCGACCATCGCATTTTACCATCGAGCATCAACCTAGGTCGATGATCGATGGTAAGATACGATGGTAAGATGCGATGGTCGATGGTCCATCGCATCTTACCATCGTATCTTACCATCGATCATCGACCATCGCATTTTACCATCGACCATCGACCTAGGTCGATGCTCAATGGTTAGATGTGATGGTAACATGGCCCTAACAGGACACCGTAATAAAACATATATTTCATTTTCCCGCAAGCTTTCGGTTGTTTTTCCATATATGTATATATATTTATTTATTTATAAACGCCTAACCAAACCAAAGAATGCCAATAAAACATACAAAATACAACTGCAACATGTTTAAATGTTGTCAGGTTAAAATAAAAATGCTAAGGTTGGATCGAACATAAAACAATGATCTCAGTTTATGTTGTTATAACTGAGGCACTTCACTTAAAACACATTTTTAAAAGAAAATAACCTCGACAACGCAGTTCATTGCAAACTCTGAAGACCCGTTCGAAAATTATTTTAGATAATATGTATTGTTCAGAAACAACGTAAAGAAGAACAAATAACAATATCAGCATTTGCATTTTAACATTTAGGTAAATAATAAACTACAAAACCACGTTTTCTGCAATTTTAATTACCCAACAATTTATGCAATTGTTTGAAATATCTGTTTTGATTTATTTTGGTATCACAATCAACATAGACGATGCAAATGCTATGTTATAAAGCGTTTATGATTAACTATAGTAAGGAAATATGTTTAAATTGTCTTAAATACAACATTCTAGTTTCACATGATTACTTATTGATTGCAATAACATATAGAGTTAGTGCCAACAGTTAACTCTCAAAACAAGAACTAAGTTAATCAATTATGCAAAATCACCTACTAGAAAGACAAAAAACATTTATCATAAAGTTAAATCATCTACCAGAAAGAAAATTCCCCAATACCACACACACTTTGTAGAATTGGGTATGGCCACTTATAACGTAATAACTGTAAAAGGATATTAGTTTTTTATACATATGCTTGGCCTGTAATAAATCATCATCTGTAGAGGGATGATTAGGACTTATTTTATGAACCAAAATGTAATAGCTTAAGATCATGAATTTGGTTTGTTTACGTTGCGAATTTAAAAGAATTTATTAATCAAGAATATGTCATATTTACTAATATTTCTTAAGATAATGTCATATACTAATATTTGTTAATCAAGAATATGTCATATTTACTAATATCATATTTACTAATATTTATTAATCATAAATAATTTAAAAGAATTTATTAATCAAGAATATGTCATATTTACTAATATTTCTTAAGATAATGTCATATACTTATATTTGTTAATCAAGAATATGTCATATTTACTAATATCATATTTACTAATATTAGTCATAAATACGCCAGAGTTACTTATATTTATTAATCATAAATATGCCATATCTACTTATATATATTAATAAAAAATATGTCATATTTACAAATATTAATTAATGAAGAATATATCATATTTACTAATATTTCATAATCAAGAATATGTCATATTTGCTAATATTTCTAAAATAAAGAACTTGATATGTCATATTTACCAATATGTCTTAATTAAGAATATGTCATTTTATATTTAATAATATGTATTAGTGATGAATACGCCATATTTGCTAATATTTATTTATCATGAATATGTCATATTTACTCATATTTATTAATCGAGAATATGTCATTTTACTAACATTTCTTTTTTCAAGAATATGTCATATTTTCTAATATTTATTAGTCATGAATATGTCATATTTACTAATATTTCTTAATCAAGAATATATCATGTACTAATATTTCTTAATCAAGAATATGTCATATACTAACATTTATTCTAAAACGACCTGCGCAGTCTTTCATATATACAACTGTATGCTATGTTAAGGTAAAATGCGTCTGTTCCATTAATTCCCTGCGTATTTTTCATCCGTTGGAAGCGCCAGTTTACATTATTTTTCTCTAATATTTATTCAAGAATACTAATATTTATTAATCAATAATATGTCATATACTAATATTTATTCTATAACGACCTGCGCAGTTGTTCCTATCAGAGGAGTATCCACGGATGTTTTATTAGTACGGCCAAATACATGATGAGGGGCGTAAGCCGCGAGTTGCTATTTTGTATTGCAAGATTCCAAATCATGCTTTCTTACGTATATTTTAGGCCACTGGAGACTGAGTTTCAAACACAATTATTCACTTGGCTGTTGTAAAAAGCATAAGAAACCTATACATAACGACACAACAATATTAAACAGTATATACTATACTCATATATTATTTATCGCATTTTTATTCGTTTTTATCAGTTTATTCTGTCCAATAACGTAGTCACATCATAACTTTCAGTACTGATTATGTCTCTGTTCTATTGGTATATCAATTAAAACTGCCGAAAATGCAAAATCGATTGCATTTAGAAGTAAATTCATACACTCAATTAGGTCCTCGTGCACATGGATAAGCGCTAGACTGTTCAGCCTGGTTTGCATCATTGACAATCTTAAGTAGGTTTTGATTCTTCTCATGATACTAAATGAACTTTCGCTAGTGGCGTTTGTTGAGGGCATAACCAACACCAATTGAAACAGTTTCAGAACTTCGTGAAGCCATTTACGCTCGCGTTCAAACATTGACCTGAAGTAGCTGCTCGTGATATCGGCTGATGCTCTAGGTCTTGTTTATGAAAGTCATTTCCCTAGAATTCAGTTACAATGTCAAACTCGGTTTCATAATTGGATCCATAATTGGAACACATTTGAGAAGTAATTGCTCTGATTGCAAGTACAGGTTAAAATCACTGCTATTATATCGATCAGTAATTGCATTGACTATGTTGTCAACTGCCTCGAACTATATCTGTCTGTAGTAGGTTTTAACAGAAGAGTGATATTCTTCTGCAACATCCCCAGTCTCATATCTGACAGGCATCTTGCGTCGTCGAGGGAGTTTTGATTCCTCCACCGAATCATGTGCAGCCTTATCCGTTACGTTCTCCCAGAACAAATCGAAACATTCATCAGACCTTATCGTAGTTATTGTCTTGATAGTCATCATCGAGATCGACTTTGCTTCAGCAGCTGACATAACATATATTTTGTCTGCAGAGTTGTGCTCAGATTGTCCGCATTTCGTAGAAGAGTCTCTCCCAGAGTTAAGTCAAACAAGAACTCGAACTTCATCGTGTGTGACTCAACACCTCTTGTACGAGATTTGATCTCCGTTTCTTTCACCAGTCCCAAAGTTGCCTAATGTTAAGAATGCTTGCCATGGCTTTCACGGTCCATCTCGTGGAACACATTGTTTTCAATTTGTAAATTGGATTTTCCCCGTTATCAGCCGATGCCTTTCGTACTTTTTCAAGTTTAGCGTCGCGTTGTGGAGAATGTTTTAACCAGTTTGGTTATGTATAGACATGTGCTTAGTGCATCACCCATGACCTTTGATCCTTTGATGCTACCAGCACATGCAAGGTTGATTAAGTGACCTTGACAATGATTGTACACTGCTCGTCTGGCTTGTACGCCGTTCTTCTTGCCGGACATTGCAGCTACCCCATCATATGTCTGACCTCTGCATTTCGACAGACTGATGTTCAACCTGAAGAGGACATCTTTAATACATTTTGCTATTGTCTCAGCGTTTGTTTCATCTATCTGATACAGACGAATCAGGTGTTCACGAACCGTTAAATATTTGTCTATCCATCTTAAGCATATCACTAACTGCTCCCTGTTGCTCATGTCTATTGTTTCATCGACTAATATAGCAAAGTAGTCTGATTTTCGAATGCTGTCGGATAGTTCCCTTAAATGTTGGGAAGACATAATGTTGAGCAGGTCGTTTTGAATCCCTGGCGAATCATATTGGTTGAGTTTACGTTTTAACCACTCTCCAAACGAAGAGCCGTCTTCGCTCCTCAAAAGCTTAAGCTGCGCGAACTTTTGAACTACTGCCATTACCGGATCCACGAATCGATTTAAAAATAAATTTGACATGGTCTGACCGAATAAAAATGACAGAAGTTGGTATTAAGACCGGAATCGGTACGGCCACAACTTTTATCTTAATAACTTCTAAGCAAATGTTACTTAAATAATGATAATTTATCAATATACAGTGTCTACATGCAAAATAAATATACGCAAAATTGTAGAAATTATTGGTACGGCCAGCCGCACCAATAACTATTATAAACCGGCCGATAAGGCGAATACGCATATGCATATACACAAAGAAGAGATACAACTGTATGTTATTTTACGGTAAAATACGTCTGATCCATTAATTCTCCGCGTAGCAGCCTGATTACCTTGACCTCCGAGGTAATATAGTACCCCACAATAGCGTAAACAATGGGATTTGTTCTACTAGGGAACAAATACTAATTATTTCAGGGGGTGGAAATCAGCGATTATTATGAACGTGTAATTCTAACGCATAACCTCTCTTGCAGTGACCGCTATTTTTGTAAGTATCGATCTGTTTTTGTGTTCTGAAAATCGGTATTTAATTGTTATCTCCAAACTACTTGTTGATAATATGCATCAAATATAAATGCTGAATGCTTGTTACATGTCGGTATACCCTGCTTATGTTCGCAATGGCCGTATTGTGCTACGATGTTGACAGATTAGGAATTCTCAATCGGACAATGCAAAAGGAACGACAACTCTGGTTATTGATTGGAATTTGGAGTCGTGCAGGTTTGCCAAGGCTGTGAACTTATTTAGACATATCAAATTATACGTATGTGTAACATTATGTTTAAATAATATCCGACACGTATTTAAGTGTATATAATAACACAGTTTCGAAACGAAAGTGTTTATTTCGATTATTCTGTCATAGCCTAACAGAAGTATGCCACTGTATGTGCAATTGCTTTTAAATGAAAGTTGATTCCAGCTATTATTTTGTCATTTCTGTATCGAACACAAGTCCACAATATTACAATGTTGTATTAAAGGAAAGTGTGGATGTCAATGGTTGGGTCATAGCCTAACATAATTCTTTCCAAGTTAGCTGGAAATTGGAAATCACGGTATTTAAATGCTATCTCGAAACCAATTGTTAATACGCATCAAGTGTTATTGAATGTGTGTGTCGATGGGCACATCGATTTCTTTTACATCATTCATCCAGGATGTTTTGGTCTTATCGTATATGCACATTTAATTTAGATGACTAATATAATAATAAGAATAAAAAGTAAATAAAATAACGTTGTATATGCATTTGTAAACTACTAAATGTGTTTGTTTTATCGTTGATAAAGCGGCCGGGACATGCTGGATGGTGGATGACCTTGCCAAGGCGGCGATATAACTTAGCTTCAGTCCTAGAAAAATATTATAGTAACACTTATCTTTAAATAATGTACGAGAGGTAGGTGTAATATTTGAGTATGAACTTGAGGTGTTTATTTCCATTTGTCTGAAATAGCCTAACATAAGTATGGCATTATATAGGGTGGCATTGCAAGCGCAAGGCTATTGCGTCAGAATATTGCAATGTGTTGATGTCGATTTCTGGGACATAGCCTAACATTATTCTAAAAAACAAAAACTACATATATAATGTTCTGTTATTGCATATTAAATTAAGTCAATTTATTGAAGCTCACAACAGTATTAAGGATTCATAGGCGGGTATTAGTTAAAAAAATATAAAAAAATAAATATATCTATATATATATTAATATATATATATAATCAATAAACAATAAAAAAATAAAATAAAAATAATGAAAAATAAAACAAAATATATAAACTTTATTCTGTCTTACTGGAGTAGCATCATTAAACCATTTGCCACTGTTTTCAGATCATGCCAAAAAAAAAAAGTATCGAAAAGTCCGTATGCTCGGGGGAGAGGGACAAGAGAAATGCAAGATAGAGTGGATCTGAAGATAATGGTTCTAACGGCACTCTAGCACTTTTGACCAAGTAACATTGGTCCCGTGGCATTACTGGGAACAATGGACATTAAATCTGCATTTAAACGGTTGCAAATCAATTTTCATAGCTTTTGAGTTGTTGAGTTATAAAATATTTTATAGTTGTAATCAATATCATAGTGAGCAAATATTCTTTTTATATTGTGCTTTAATTTCTGTATTTGCTTTACCTTCACAGGGCTAAATTTCAGGGTCAAACATGTTTTTGTTTAGATAAATTTGTCAGGTGTTTTTCTTTTTAGCAATTTATTTCAGTAAACAGTTTTGCCGAAAATACAGTCTTAAGAGCCCAAGATTTATGTAAAGCCACTCGCTTTACAGCGTTATGTCGTGGTATCTCAAGAGTTTGTGGGAAACTGAGTAATCGTGTGATCATGGGAGGTCAACCAGGATCAGAATGTGCAAGGCGAAGACGCAGACTGCGAGTGTAGTAGCCAACTGGTTTCGCAAATGTGTGGATAAATGAACAGATGTCTCAACGCTAAGGGAACAGGGATCATTTTTAAACACTTTATTATGGTTTTTAATTCAATTAAAAACTACAGCAACAACAACAGATAACAACAACAAAGAACATACATTCTTTCTATTAACTTTAGAGAAATATGCTTTTTCTACAGTGGGTGTCGGCAACTGGCCTAGAATTAAAGTGAATTGAATTGGGTTTTAAGGCGCACCAACACATGAAACGTTATATGGCGCCTAACAGGAATGAATTAAAGTGAACCAAATTCTTAGTGTGTGCAAAGTGGTGCGCTTTTTGTTGTCGCAGTTATAACAAACCGGTATAAATTGTCCCTTTTTACACTTGGAGTATGCAAATGCATGAATGTTGGTTAATGAATATACTAACTTTACATCAGGAGTCTGAAATGGCTGAAAACGGTATATACTACCCGTTATGTTATTTTACACCAAGAGTGTGAGAATGTCGATGAGCATGTAATTAATATGTCGCCAGGACTTAGATAGCTCCGCCCTAGTGTTTATGTCGAAGTGTATTGACAATAGGTTATAATACAACTGCATGTGCTTATTATTGACAACTGGCGGCGTGTTGGTTGCAGGTCTATGCTATTTTTCTTTTGTCAAATTGATAGATATATGTCACAGTCAAATTGATAGATATATGTCACAGTTTGTTTTGCTTATTACAGATATTTTTCTACTTACTGTTGTGTCTGCTGCTGCTATAACAGTATAAATGTCCTAAATTTTTTCGTCTAGCGGTCAGCTTTACACATTTATTCTGTTTGCGTGCAATGATGTTTTCATTCAGTGGCTGTTGTTTTTATACAGAGTGGTGGCTGATGCTGTTTTAATTATAATTAGATCTCTATGTTATAGGTTATTTTACGCCATACCTTGCACTTCAGTTTGTCACCATCACGATGTCGAAAGGCCAATCAACAATGTTCCTATGTCGAATAACTGGGTATCGAACATGCGGTTGCGAGACGTACCATAGAGACATTCAGTAGTTGGTATCATATGTTAAGCTCTCTGTTTTACAATTTGCTAGTATAAATGTTAGCCAGGAACAAACATTTAGACCTGGATTATGAACTAAGTTAATTGCAGACCAGACTCGTACTATGAAAGCCAAAGTGAATATGTCACACGGACCTGTATACAATTGGGCTCCTGCCGTTTTTGATCGAAGAGTTTATGGACATTTAGTTTTCTATTGTAAATGTCATCAAAGTAGGCCTATAACACTATTGTGCTGAATTTGGAAATATATATTGAACTGTTTAATTTCTTGCCAATGAATGTATATAGTGGCATTTCATTGTTCAGGAACAAGGAAGTAGATGATGCTTTGTTGCCTGGTAATTTGTATTTCTATTAAGGATGATAAATAGTGGGGCTGCCCAAGCATTATTTTAACTTGAGGCTTTTAAATTAATCCTAACGAAGCAAAAGTCGAGGTTTTTCATGTTAAATATTGAAATCTTATAAAAGTTTTAAGACAATGCTGTATTGGGATGATGTACAATTATTATCAAGGCAAGCCTTGTTTGTGAATGGTTTACAACAAGAAATTCAATTTTTTATAAGTTAAATTGAAGAAATTATACATTCAACATTCAAGATTGGCTGTGGCTTTGCAATCATATAGATAATTTTTATATTTACCCTATTTGGGTTATATTAGCTCTCCGTAGCTATAAATTATGACGACATTGAAGTATGTCTGTTATACCTCTTTGGAGGATTTTTGGTTGATTTTTAAAGTTTTTTGATTTTGTTTATGTATATGACATAACACAATCGCTTCATTGGTTGAAGTACGTCTGTCATACCTCTTTGGAGGTTTTTATTATCTAAGCTGTGTTCCGCTTTCCCTATGTCTGGCGGTGCCACGCGGCGAGTGGCATGACACAATCGCTTCATTGGTTGAAGTATATCTGTTATACCTCTTTGGAGTTTTTTTGATTTTGTTTATGTATATGACATGACACAATCGCTTCATTGGTTGAAGTACGTATGTTATACCTCTTTGGAGGTTTTTTGTTTATGTATATGACATGACATAATCGCTTCATTGGTTGAAGTACGTCTGTCATACCTCTTTGGAGGTTTTTTATTATCTAAGCTGTGTTCCGCTTCCCCCATGTTTGGCGGTGCCACGCGGCATGTGGCATACACATGCCGAGTGGCATGTGGCGGTATTTCGCGGACACAGCATAGTGTAGTTAAAATATTCTAAGAACTTTGTTATTTTCTATGCAAGAAGTTTTTAATTTTAAGACTTGTCTTTGTGAACATCTGTTCCCAGGGTTTACACTGTACAGTAGTCAGTTACAATTTAAACTTAGTTTGGAGTCTTTGTGAACATCTGTTCCCAGGGTTTACACTGTACAGTGGTCAGTTACAATTTAAATTTAGTTTGGACTATGAACATTGGATTTACCTGAAATGTTCCAATTTGATTAACTACACATTTTATTTTACACTATATATTGTTGAAGCCATGGCCAGCTTATTCCAATAAATATAAACTAGTAACATTTTGTTTTATTTGTAACCCATCTTAAATAATGGGATTTGTTCTACTAGGGAACAAATACTAATTATTTCAGGGGGTGGAAATCAGCGATTATTATGAACGTGTAATTCTAACGCATAACCTCTCTTGCAGTGACCGCTATTTTTGTAAGTATCGATCTGTTTTTGTGTTCTGAAAATCGGTATTTAATTGTTATCTCCAAACTAACCCACCCACCCTCCCGTGTGTTTGTTTATTTGAATTGTATTTGGTACCAGTGTCTTTGGTTTGTCGTGTATATATTTCAGTGAAAAGCATGAGGAGATGAGATGCCTAGTGGTCTGTCGTCGTCGTCATGGCTCCATCCGAATCTCGTCTGCGGTGGTATACATTGGTGCAATCTTTGGGGATACAGCTACAAGAAGTTTTCAAATACTACTTTTGACGGTGCAAGACTTTGTGGTATCGATGCATGAGGAGATGTGATGACTAGTGGTCTGTCGTCGTCGTCATGGCTTCATCCGGATCTCGTTTGCGGTGGATCACATTGGTGCAATCCTACAAGAAGTTTTCAAATACTACTATTGACTGTGCAAGACGTTGTGGTATCGGAACGTGAAGAACTTTAAAATCGTCTATGAACTTTGTGTCGCGGTATTTCGCGGACACAGCATAGTGTAGTTAAAATATTCTAAGAACTTTGTTATTTTCTATGCAAGAAGTTTTTAATTTTAAGACTTGTCTTTGTGAACATCTGTTCCCAGGGTTTACACTGTACAGTAGTCAGTTACAATTTAAACTTAGTTTGGAGTCTTTGTGAACATCTGTTCCCAGGGTTTACACTGTACAGTGGTCAGTTACAATTTAAATTTAGTTTGGACTATGAACATTGGATTTACCTGAAATGTTCCAATTTGATTAACTACACATTTTATTTTACACTATATATTGTTGAAGCCATGGCCAGCTTATTCCAATAAATATAAACTAGTAACATTTTGTTTTATTTGTAACCCATCTTAAATAATGGGGTTGTTGTCGTGTTAGAATCGAAATAATAAATACGTACCTGTATTTTGTCGGTTAATAAATACGTACCTGTATTTTGTCGGTTAGGAGTTCGGATGCTTGGTAATTAAATCACGAGTGCGTTACCAAAATAGGTGTTTTAGTTTATAAAGCAATTCATAATTTTACACCAATATACATAAATAAATTAATAACATTTTCAGTAAAAAACCCAGATAATTTAAGACCATGCATTAAACATGACATTAAACATCCTAGACCTAAATCCGAATATTTCAAGATAACAGGTGTTCTGCTCAACTTAAGTTGCGTTAATAGTGAATACTTGTTTTGTATGCCAGCTTGTAACATAGTATTAATGTTATGTGCATGTATTCACTTGACATTGTTTTTAGTTGATGTTGTTATTAGAAGGCTTCATGGAAGATAAGTGTTGTGCTATTGATTGTATAATCCTAATGAGTTGTACCTTTATGAAATAAAGAATTTATTATTATTTTATTATTATTATTATTATTATTATTATTATTATTATTATACTCACATCCATACGACTAACTGTATTTTATTCACCGACAAAATACAGGTTCGTATTTATTATTTCTTAATAAATCAAGAATATGTCATATTTACTAATATTTATTAATCTAGAATATTTCATATTTACTAATATTTATTAATCTAGAATATTTCATATTTGCTAATATTTATTAATCATGAACATGTTATATACTAGTAACATTTCTTAATCATGAACAGGCCAGAGATGCTTTTTATGAATACTTCGTTGATGCCAATCATCCTTTCTCCACTTTGTGGCACCCATATAACAGTCCCAATACCACGCGTATCTATTTAACATGCTAAAGCAATTATGATTTAAGCAATTAGTAAAACTATATAACATACCATGATACCTTGATACCTTCATGAACTAAGTACACTGAGAACCACACTATGGAATTTAATGAAACTCTTTGGAAACTAGAATACAGATATGAATAAAATAATGTTTGTCTGCAATCTTGTCTTGGGATGCCCTCAATGGTTTATTCTCTTGTTGCTCTGGCTTCTGCCAAGTCACTGAGTACCTTCTTTGTGGCTTTCTAGACTATTATATTTTGTATTTACTTATACTGCCTATTAATGCTGCCTTGTTGGTTAGAGAATAGTTCATGGTGGGGATTTTTTATTTACACTGTCCCGTTTTATTAGGATGACAGTAAGTGTGAGGTTTGGTGAAACCCATAACCTTGTTTAAACCCCCAGCGGCCTTTTTTGCCACTGACCGTTCCAAGGCGTTAGCCCTATTGTCAACCCTTGTGTGTTTCTGATGCCTTGTATTCATCTTTATATATAGTTGTTCTTGTTTCTTTGTGTGTTTGTGGTTGACTGTCGCCATTGAATGCTACTTTTCCTGTTCGATTTTTATATCTACTTTTTTGCATAATGATATATTTATTTTTTAAACGTAAAAGATTACTATGTATTGTTTGCGAAGTAAGATAACATTTTAATTTTGCTATTTTGTCAAGAAATGAAAATATCATGACATTTTAAAATGACATCTATACGTTGTTTTTAAAACGTTATATTTTACATAATTTATGCAAAGTAAACGTGAATTTTATTGAAACTGTACCTCCGTGGGTTGAAGGAGAAACTAGTGTTGCTATATATACATAAAGAAACAATATAATAGACTCGCCTTGACCCATCGATAGGAAGAAAATAAAAGCTAAAATTATATATACTCGGTAAAAAAGGTTTTGGACCAGGGTATATAAAGTCATATAAAAATAAAACTAGTGGACAGAATTGAAGTATCTTTTTTTAGTAACCAAGGTCTACCCTACCCGGTTAATTTGGTACCAGACACATTAAATTCCAAAGAAGATTTGATTTTTAAAAAATATCGCGAACACACAAAGGGTCTGTAATTTTTTTTGCAAAGTTCATTAAAAGTAACAGTTACGGACACATTCGAGTAACCAATAAAAAGATTATTATTTTTTCGCAAACTTTCATTGTAAACGATAATTATTGTTGATTGTTGATCTATTGTGAATTATCAACTGAGATAATAATGGTTATGGTCGAATGTCAAAGTTCAGCGATCATTGTACGGGTTCGAACACTGCCATGGTCCAAAACGTTTTTTACAGAGTATATATCATGATAAATAATATATATATGGAAACCAATATAATTGCGATTTAATATACCACCTTCTAAGTTTGTGTAGTCTGAAAACATCATTAAACCTTTTTTTATCACCACCACTCATGACCAGAGGCGTATACATATTACTGTACTCATTCCTTAAATAACCATTACACTACCTGGTTAATGATAAAATTACAATATAGCCGAAGAAAATGGCATAGTTTACAACATTATTTTGACATACCTTACGGGTTTCAACAGAAAAGAAAAACATTCATATAGAGGACTGTTCTTCAAAAATAAATTGATGTTTTGAAATTATACACATAAAATAGAATGAAACATACAGTTTTTAGAACAACAAACACGTGAAAACGGGGACACTCTTTGGTAAGGACGGGGTGGAGGGACGTGAACATATAACAGTCGACAACATGTTAACAGCTGACACGTGAATTTCAGAATTAAGTTGTATTATGGCATAACAAGAAAACAGTGATACTAAGAATCACAGGGCTGTCAGAGCAGTTACATAATAGAACATTAAGGGGAATGAATATGATAAAATAAACAAACAGTGTGTAGATGTTAGAAATTATTTTATTTGTAATTGTCAACAATCAAAACACATTTATCATGACTGATTTGAGCACTAGATAAACTAGTCAATATTAGACAAAATAAACATGTTTCTCATTTTAGCATCTGTGTTGTATAATGTTATTATATGAATATGATAGACATCTGAAATAGTATGTGTAATTGATCACTAAATAGAACGTTGTTTCATGATTAGAATGTGAGAACTAGGGAAATTATCATTATTTATTATTGAAATCTGATCAGTAGTTCATGAGAATAAGTAGCAGTGGAGCAGACCTATTTGAACTCTTAAGAAGATGCATCAGTTAAAGTTTCGTCACCTCTGATTAATGATTGAAGAGGTGTTGCTTATTTTAAAATCAGACAGCACTAAACTCATTAAAATCGGACCCGTTATCACACTACGATACTGTACACTACTAGGGATCTGACAACACTGCATTGGAGCAGTCTACACTCGGTATTGAAAGAGGCAATGTCCGTAACTTTTAGCTTATAAAACACAAAATATTTGCGTTGACAAACATAAAACACTAACCATTATTAAATATATACTGGAAAAAACAAAAACAAGATTGTTTGACGGAATTCAATAGGGGTACTAAAAATCTAACGCTTCATGGGGTTGAACCCACACTAAAAGTACACTCGCAGAACGTCGCAATAGTCGACTTCGCTATCAACTGAGCTAAGCGAGCCAAACGTAGTACGACATATATACTATTTAAAAAACTTATGTCGTAATAATCTCGGTAGAATAAATATTTTCAAAAGACATGACCGCGACTATGATTTTCTTCGCATTCTTGATTTAAAACATGCCATTTATAGCATTTCTTTTAATTTATCGTGCAGTCCACATGCGACTTTTTCGAATATATGTGTTTTTGTGGATTTTCGTTCGTCAGATCCTATAGCGGAGAGTATCAAAGCGTAATTAGGATATGATTTTAATGAGATTGAGATAGCACCAGATACATATATAGGCCGTGGGCTGCTACCCAAAATTTAACATATTGGTACTACTCAAGCTGGCAAATTCTAATATGCATTTTCGGAAAGGTCAATTTCTAACGCTTCTTTCAAGCCAGGATAGTATTTTAAGTTCGGTAGCTTAAGTGTGTAAAACTATTGTTTTATAAAGGCAGTTAATTTTAATGAAAATATTCTAAATTCATATAAAAATGGATGTATGGCATGGATTAACTCCACCAATTTTTGTGTGTGTATTTGATTGCATTCAAAATGGTTACATAAATCATGTAAACATATAACATTTCAATAGTTCAACTCTTAAAAACGTATAAAAAACATATGGAAGCAAACATTTAATCATTTTAATCATTAAACGCACATTCGATCGAAAGAAGGTAAAAATAACCAAACATATTATAATATATTTATCCTTTTTAAACAAATTACATGTAAATATAGTTCTTTAGATTCTATATATACGAAACGATACGAAATAATATAAACGTGTGACCTCTCTGTACTAAAGGTGTTGTTATAAAGGGAGATAATAAAGTACTTTTAAGTTTTTAATTAAAAAGATTGAGCTAACATTAAACAAGAGGCCCAAGAGAGCCTGTAGACGCTCTACCATTTTAAACAGCTTTTATCGGGAGATTAGGAGAAGTATTCGGTACAAAGCTTGTGTTACCCGCTATAAAAATGTGATGATTTGTTGCAAAACTATAACTGGGTTTATATATTCTTGTATATTTTAGTACAGTAGAATGAAATAAGCCATTATTTTCAGCAACCGAGTCAAATTGATTATTGATTATGAAAAATAAATTGAGATCGATTGATCAGGTCAAAGGCATAACTGATCGGTGATCGATCAAATCAACAACACTACTGATCATTCCAGCAAGGTTTCACTGAAATCTGGCCACACATCTGAGGGGGACTTCCCTAAAGATCATTGTGATTCAGTTTCATCAAACTCCTTCAAGCGGTTTCAGAGTAGATGTCATATTTAGCCTTTCCTATATAAACGTTGGGTCTCCACGGCGGCCATTTTGATTATTGGTAGAAAACAAAAAACACAAAATTAATAGACGCCAACCATTGTGATAAAGTTTCAACAAAATCCTTCCAAAGGTTTCAGAGAAGATGTCGTATTTAACCTTTTTCTATATAACTCTATGTAAACTTTGGGTCACCATGGCGACCACTTCGATTATTCGATGATAACGAAATACATAAATTTGATAGAGACCAACTCAAAGAACATGCATATGATATTTCATTAGAATGGAATAAGAGGTTTCGGAGGAGAATATATATGTAAATTGGGTGTCCCGGCTCAGAGATCTCGCTTCGCTCGATCCTGATCCGGTAACACCCAATTTACATATATATGTATTTGTGAAACTGATGAGAAAGTATGGGTTGAACAACCCATACTTTATTTTATATAATTTATAAATATCATATAAAAATATTTATTTAATACAAAACAATTTTATTGGTTTTCTTTGTCCACATATTGTAGTTAGAACTATATAACCCCAACTCCTTGTTTTTATTTTTATATTTTTTTATTCTCAAAATCTACCTCAAACCTCAATACATCTTAATTTTAAACACTCCAAATTATACATCTTTTCACCCCAAACACTATAGTATTTTCTAACCGCTCTTGCACCACAACCAACACAAACATGATACTTTGCAAATGTACCTTTTTTACAAATTAGACAAGGTACTACACGACTTGTTTTTAATCTATACTTATGTAAACTGCAATAATCTGAATCTTGCGTTGATTTGAGTGTGCATGGATTATGCGACCCAACTTTAAGAAACTTGCAAATGTTGATATCCATTATTTTTACATACTTATTTTTTCTACTTAATAAAAAAGTTTTAATATGTAATAACAAAAGAAGTATGAGCAACGAAGAGACTATAAAAGATTTAATATCTCTGTTCAGAGAGGGTGTGATAGATAAGGAAACATTATCCCACGGTATAAAAGCAGTGGAAATTTCAAGGTCGGAAACTTTGAAATTTAAAACTAAATTGCAAGCTAAATCAGAAGCTCTGAAATTAGAAGATAAGTCTACATCATTTGAAAATTGGCGCAAGAGGCGTCATGCCAAGAAAGAACGCGCACGAAAAAAACGTAAGTTGCAACAAGCTGAGAAGAAAGCTGTGCAACAAGCTGAGAAGAAGGTTCTGGATGAGAAGAAGGCTTTATCACAAATCATAACCGAAGATACAACCGAATTAAAACTAGTTGACAAACCAATATGTGGTTATTTCAAAGCATATGAAATATCCGCTCGCAAATATAAAGATCCTTTAAAACTACTCCGTGATAAAAAATCTATTATCAGGGAACAAATAATCAAGGAGCTGAAAAATATGAAAGGAATACAATTCCAGTTAGGTCTTACCGTAGAATTATTCAAAGATGATGGTGAGATAAAAAAATATACCACTGCAGTTCTGCATAGTGAACAGAATACACTTTTATCTTCTGAGCGATTAGACGAGTTGTATGAAAAATCATCTTCTGACATACAAGAAAGTTTGGAAAGATTTACAAACACAGCATCAGGATTAGAAGTTGATTACTGTGTTACACTTTATTTGAATTTTGCAAAGTATGAGCCACTAAAAGGCTCATCATATATTATTTTGCCTAAAGTAATATCAAACAAGAAAGCAGTTATAAATGTGAAGAATTATGATGATAAATGTTTACTTCATGCTATAAATGCAGCTCTGCATCCAGCCAAAAAGAATTCTGATAGAGTATCAAGTTATCCTAGCATAGACTTTTTGAAAACGGAGGGGGTTGATTTTCCAACTCCAGTCCCGCAGATAACCAAAGTAGAAAATCAAAACAATCTTGCTATCAATGTTTATGGATTTACTGCATCAGAAAAACATAATAATGTATCTATTTTTCCATACAGAATATCAGAGCAGCCGAATCACATAGAAAGAATTAATTTGCTGTTAGTTTCTGAAGATGTTGAAGTTGAAGAAGAGAACGAAGATGATCCCAACAACGAAGAAGGAATTATAGATGATAATTACAACCCCGATGATTTTGTTAATATTACTCAACAAAAACCAAAAGAAACAAAATATCATTACTGCATCATTAAAAATTTAAACAAGCTACTTTACAGCCAAAACAAACATCATGGTAAAACTTATTTCTGTGATCGTTGTCTTCATGGTTACTCTGGAGCAAATCTACTCACCAAGCACAAAGAAGACTGTGATGGTATTAACAAAAATTCTTGCAGAATAGAAATGCCAAAAAAAGGTGCAATCATCAAATTTAAAAATCATCAAAATCAAATGTTTGTGCCTTATGGGATATATGCTGATCTTGAAAGTATAGTCAAACTACTATCAACTAAATTTGGAAAGAAATCTAAAATCACAAGTGTGCACGAAGCTTGTGGATTTGGATATCAAGTTGTCAGATATGATGGTAAAACAGAAGAACCTGTTATTTACAGAGGTGAAGATACTGTTGAAAAGTTTTTAAATCATTTGGAATGTGAAAAGAGCAAGATCAATAATATATTTGCTCACCCGAAACCATTAATCATGACACAGCAGAATGAAATAGATTATGAAAAAGCAACACACTGCTGGATATGTGAAAATATAATAGATAATGATAAGAACTGCAAAGTAAGAGACCACTGTCATTTTACAGGAGAATACAGAGGTGCAGCACATAAAAACTGCAACCTAAAGCTGAAAATAAAACCAAACAAAACACCTATACCTGTTATATTTCACAACCTCAAAGGATATGATAGTCATCTTATAATGCAAAAAATACATAAAATGACAGGTAATATTACATGCATTCCAAACAACGCTGAAAAGTATATTTCATTTAGTGCCGGACAACTTAGATTTTTGGATAGCTGGCAATTTATGAATTCGCCTCTAGAAAAATTGGTTAAAGCAACAGACAAATCTGATTTTAAAATTACCAAAAATCAGTTTGGCAAACAAGCAGATTTACTTTTACGAAAAGGTGTTTATCCATACGAATATATGGACAGTATGGAAAGATTTAAGGAAACGCAATTACCGCCTATAGAAAAGTTTTACAGTAGTCTTTACGATGAAAGTATAAGTCCCGAAGATTACGAATATGCACAAAAAATATGGAAAGAGTTTAACTGTAAAACTCTTGGAGACTATCATGATTTATATCTAAAAACTGATGTAACTCTGTTAGCAGATGTGTTTCAAACTTTTAGAAAAACATGTATGAGTGCATACAAACTTGATGCTTTACATTACTATACAGCACCTGGATTATCTTGGGATGCTTTACTTAAACATTCAAAAGAAAAATTAGAACTTTTGACAGACATTGACATGCACTTGTTTGTAGAAAAAGGAATGCGAGGTGGCATAAGTATGGTATCAAAAAGATATGCCAAAGCAAACAATCCATATGTGGCTGATTATAACCCTAACGAGGAAATCAACTACTTAATGGATTATGATGCTTATAACTTATATGGGTGGGCAATGAGTCAGCCACTTCCATGTTCTGGCTTTGTTTGGAAAGCCAAAAACAAGAAAGGAACATATTCTAAACCAAAACCTGGCAAACCTGGAAAACCTGGCAAAGGACAAATACTTGAAGTTGATTTGGAATATCCTAAAGAGCTCCATGAAGCTCACAATGACTATCCACTTGCACCGGAAAGATTAGCAGTGAAAAAAGAATGGTTGTCTGAATACCAAACAGATCTGTTAGAAAATAATGGCATGATAAATACAGAACAACTAGTTCCCAATCTTAGGGACAAAGAAAAATATGTGATACATTACAAAAACCTGCAACTGTATTTATCTTTAGGCATGAAACTAAAGAAAGTACACAGAGTATTAGAATTTAATGAAAAACCATGGATGGAATCATATATTCGATTAAACACCGATTTTAGAAAACAAGCTAAATCACCCTTTGAAAAAGATTTTTACAAACTTATGAACAACTCTGTGTTTGGTAAGACAATGGAAAATCTCCGCTAGTCAGAACTGATGGTTCTGAAAATGAAAAAATAAGAAAAATAATAGCTAAACCAAACTTTAACCGACGCATAAAATTTTCAGATGAATTATCAGCAGTACATGTAAACAAAACAAAATTAACATTAAACAAACCAATCTATGTTGGGATGTCAGTATTGGATTTATCAAAGTACATGATGTATGATTGGTATTATAATACTTTGAAAAAAAGGTATGGAGATAACTGTACTTTATTATACACAGATACTGACAGCTTGCTTGTAGACATCAAAACAGATGATGCATACAAAGACATGGCTGAAATGAAAGATGAATATGACCTAAGTGATTATCCTGAAAATCACCCAATGCACGATGATACAAACAAAAAAGTATTAGGTAAAATGAAAGATGAATGTGCTGGTGTTGCTATAGCCGAGTATGTTGGATTAAGACCCAAGCTATATTCTATTTTGAGAGCGGATGAACAACTTATCAAAAAAGCAAAAGGAGTAAAAAAATATGTAATTAAAAAACATATTAACTTTAAAAACTACAAGGATGCACTATTTAAAAAGAAAAAATACACCCATGAAATGAATATGCTACGATCAATAAAACATCAAATATATGGCATAACAGTAAACAAAGTTACATTATCACCATTTTACTCAAAAAGATACATCCGAGAAGATGGAATTACAACTGATGCACATGGTTTCTACAAAAACTTATGAATTTGAGTATCAGCAGGAACAATAAGTAATTCTTCTTTGACAAATCCTCTCTGTGGCGCTGGTGCTTTCAAATAATAAACTTTTATACCTTGCGTCACCATATAACTTTTAATCTTGTGAATATCTACACTCCACATTGGATCAGTTGCTCTGCGTCTTCCACCTTCTTGTTCCCTGGGTTGATATAAATATCTCACACTTGCATTCATACAGATAGGATCATCTTTTAATATTTTTGTTTCAACAGGAGAGGGCTTTTTTGTCTCCGAATTTATGGCTTTAACAACTTCTGGTAATCTCTTTACCCATTCTCTATTACGTTTTTGGGAATCTATTTCCTTAGCATACTGATAGCCAAACAATCTTTCAGCTAATGTTCTGTTAAATCTTTCCACTAAAGCTTGGTCTCTGTGTATTTCTGTTCTGCCCCGTCTGATATTTACTTTGTGTTTTGCCATCAACTGTGATACTGCACCCATAAATTCTCTGCCTGGATCCACTTGTAATAACTTTGGATATTTCAAATGCCGACTATATATATTTTCAAATGCTTTGGCAACTTCTTTACTATCCTTGGAAGTCAGCGGCTCTGCTTCTTTATATCTACTTGCAATATCAACAACAGTCAACGCATATTTATATGTCTTGCGTCCACGACCAATCCCAAAAGTATCATGCGGTAAAAATAATAAATCAGCTTGATGCACTCCATTCTTAGTAGAAACATCAAACCTGGGTCTAATTATTTTCTTCGGCGCAGGTAAATAAATTTGCCACACAGCTTGTTTCTTTAAAAATTCTAATGCCTTTTTTTCACTGACACCAGCCTCTTTTGCTAATTTTTTAACTGCTGTGTAACCTCTCCAAAATCCTTTTGGGCTGTAATAAATCTTTTCCATTTTTTTCTACTAAAGATTAAACTTTATATAACTATAAAGAAAAAATGGAAATCACAACTGCACAATTTGATGAACTGCTCGAAGAGCAATATCAAAATAGCACAAAGAAATGGACAGACTTGGAACTAAATAAAATATACAAAATTACAGATACGAAAATAGTAGATACTGAATATGGTCCATCCATGGTATTGACATTATTAGACAATGGTGAAGTATGGGCGCCTGATCATCTCAAAAATAAATTAGAGAAGAGTGCTAAACCACCATATTATATTCGACCACTTGGATTGAAACCATGTAAAAACAACAAAAAAAATAGGTATCATGCATATGACTTAGTCTTTTCAAAGTAAACTTAGTCATTTCAAATCTAAAGTAATTATAGTTTTAAACTTTTTTTTTTTTATGAAATCAATTTATACGCCACAAATCCAGTTGCAGCCATGCCCACCACAATAAACGTAATTTCTCTATTCTGTTGATCCGGAGATGGTGTATAGAAATCACTCAACTTAGGCTCCGGTTCCAAAAGTAAATGTTTACCAGTTATGTAATAATACTGTTTCATAGCTTGGTCTACATCATCAAAAGTCTGCTTTGCATGATGCTCTTTTTGCAGTTGCTTATTAATAAAATCTAATCTCTCTGTTCTTTTTTTATTCCACTCCACATGTGCTGCGTTTAATTGTTCTACGGCTTTGTCATGTCTTTGTCTTTCCTCATCTGAATGACTTCCCATTTTTGAAAAGAAATAATTTGAACCAGTAAACGCTAATGCATTTGTTAATGCGCCACCTATCATCATTGCTACTGCACTTGCCATTTTTTTATATATATATTTTTTAAAATTATTTCATAATATCCGCAGGAATAATACCTTGCTTAATCAACATATCCTTTGTAGCCATTGCTAACATTATATACACAGACAGCAACCCAACATTTTCTATATTAAAATCCACTTTAGGTGCTGTTTGTTTTAGTAGTTTTTTGCCAATTTCAGAATATCCAACAGTTAGAAGTGTTTCCACTCCTGCATGATACATCATATTTACAATTTGTTTTCCGTCAATACTTGCTGCCATTTTTTTTTATATGATTATTTTTTTAAAATAAATTATTAAAAATCAAACGGGTCTTTTGGTGCAACATGAACAGGTTGTACAGCTACAGGTTGCGTAGCAGATTTCTTGTTATAAATATACAAACCCAACCCAGCAATGCCTAATAAAACCAGACACGGTGGAATATAATTTTTGTATACGTTTATTTTGATTTTTTCTGGTTCTTCTTCACCTATTGTTATTTTTGTTATTTGATTTGCAGTATCTTGCTTTGCAGCATTTTGATTTGTAACATCTTGAAGCAAACGCTTTGCCTTTTTTGCCGCTGCTCCTTTTTTTCCAGCTTCTATTCTTTTTGGATTTTTTACTTTTTGTTGTTCAACAGGTTGTGTAACAACAGGTATAACTTCACTCTCTTGGTTCTCCATTTATATTATCTATACTTTTATTTTTATTAAAATCAATATGTCTAACAGTTGTCAGTATTGCTGTAAATGGTGCTAAGCACATTCCATACCTGTAATACAACTCACAACAAGCACTTGTCAAAGCATGATTAATAAATGGGTCTTCCTCCAAATCTTCTATCAGCTTTGGTGGATCGGTTACATTGAAATATTTTGATACTCCCATCACATACAAGTTAATAAAATAATTGCCTAAAGTTTTAGTCATGCTTGCCCCAAGCCTTGCTTCATATCTGCAGTAAAGTTTGTTAATTTCATCTGGGGGCATGCTATCTATATTTGTGAGTTGAATGTCTTTACCCAAATATTGACGACTACCGCCGCCAGCCACTATGGCTGATAATCTTTCTTTTTTTGTTTCTTGTTGCTTTGATTCATCTGGTTCCGTCTGTTCCGATATATTTTGTAATAGTTCTTCCGCATTCATTTTTATATTATTAATCTTATTTTTTATCTTGAAATAAATATAAAATACAAAACAACTAGCTGCGATATTCATGCAACTAGTAATTGTTAGTATTGTTAATAGCATTGTTATTAACATTGTTATTTTTTCTATTAACATTATTAATTTGCTGCAAGCATTGCTATTAACATTGCTACTTTGCTATGAGCAATGCTATTAGCAATACTATATTCATGGTCAGTATTGCTATTAACATTGCTACTTTGCTGTTAGTATTACTATTAGCAACAGTTGTAAAAAAAGGTATTATACCTGCGTGAAATAAATATATTTTGTAATAATAAAAAAATATTATATAAGAAAAAATGGATTTGAAAATAACAGACGGTGAGAATAGTGATTATAACAAAAATAAAATAGCACTGGATATTATGACAAGAGATGACGTAAAATGTTGTATATGTGTTTCAGAAAGTAAGTTTTTACAAACGTATGCAAAAGGTGCACAGGAAATTAAACGCCTGTAATTTCTGTGACAAAGGATGGCGCAGAATATTTTATATGTGAGCCAAGAGGGTATGTTTTACAAGCCCCGCAAAACATGAGTAGTGATGTTGTACCGATATTGGTTAGTGCATTGAGTTTATGGTTTATATGGGACACTCTAGTTTGTATTTTTGAAAAAAATTATTCAACCCAATAACCAGTTGGTTGGTCAGTCCTCAATATCAGCTTGGAATATTTAGTCTTAGCTAAAGCTTTTTTTATTCTGGTTCTCTTCTCCAACGTCGGAATAACATCATTTTCTCTCAAACAATTTTCATAACTATCTCTGTCCTTGGTGTAAAACATACACAACCATTTTACTTGATCCCTCAAATCTTTCAATACAGAATTATATCTCTGTGAAATAACCCATACTGATTGTTTAGCGTGACGACCAGAGAATGCCAACTCTGACAACATATCTTTTTTCTTTGTTAATTCTTTTGTGGCTGAGCAATCGTCAATAATGTATAATGTGGGCTGGCCAGCATATTGTTTGAAAAAGAAACGCAACAGTTCTTGTAGCATTTCATTTCCGTCTTTACCAACAGGATTGACAATTATTATTTTTTTATCTTTTGGGTTTTTCACATCTCCTATCCAGGATCTATTTTTATAAGCCTCGTTCCACTCTATGGTTGGACACAATATAATTATATGTTTAAAAACTCCAACATACTCTTGTTCAAGTATGTCAAGAACAAACTCTGTTTTACCACAGCCTGTCTGACCACAAATAATGGCACTGTGTGAATATTTAGGATATTTTTGTTGTAAACTAGTATCCTGCTTCTTTGAATCTTCCATCTTCGAAATTGATTTGCGCATCTTGTATTATATATATGTAAATATTTAAAGTTTGATCTGCATCTGCTTTTTTATTTATTAATATCGTTATGCCTTCACTGCCGTTTTCTATTCTTCTTCCACTGCCGTGTAATAAATTGTCATCACATGTTCTAAGGTCAAGCCACAAAGCATATGATTTTGTCAAATAAGTCTCAAGAGAAACACTGGTAAAGTTTAAGTCCCTCGCTACTATTTCTGTCTCTTTGTTTCTTTTTGATGTTAAGGCAAAATATTTGTTGATTTCATCCCAATGTTGATATGCCTTCATGCCTTGACTATACAACTGATTTGGTACTCCCTCTATTGTCATTTCAACTTTTTCAATCTTTGGGTTGTAATAGGTTTCCGTGTCTGTTCTTTCTGGGTCTTCAAACAGCATTAAAATACCTTTCATGCTCCGTGCTGGTACATTAATGTTGATGTTCCAAAGAGTATCAGATTTGTTTGCTATTATTTTTCTATGCCTCAAGATACGATCATACATAAATGACATCTTACCATTGATTTGCTGTCTTATTTGTCTGGATAATTCAACATCACTAACCGTATCAAATTCCAAGCAGATATTTTTTATTACATAAGATGCATCAGCATCAGCGCTTTTGATAACTTTGTTATAATCGTTAAACGTTAATTCATATTCCAACCTATCACCAAGCCCCGCTTGATAAAATGGCATATGACTTTCTAACATTTCAAAGTCCAGTGGAATACAAAATCTATTTCCATAAGCTGCTGCTATAGCTTCATCTTTAGTGTCTGAGGAAGCATCTCCCGCGCTAACTCTATGTTTTAGCATGTTTGGTTTACCAATACCTTGGTAAGCTATGTTTTGTCGTTCGCTAGGGCTTTTCCATAAATCTACATAACAATGATATATATCACTGTCATCTATTGACATGACTTCATTGCCACTTATTCTTATTGTCATTTTTTTCACAATTGTTCTACCCAGATTTTGAAATAGAGTAGCGTTGGCGTCTGTTCTGCTTTTAAGTTCTATTTCAAAGGCAAGACGAGCAGTACTTGGAACTATCACATCATTAGTACTTAGATTGGGAAATCTCACAAGCAGTTGCTGGTTTTGGTCTATTGTTGATGGATTATTAGTTATTACTACACTTGTGCGGATGCCTTTGGCACCATGAGGTTCTCTTAGTTTTCTATGAGGGTTGAGTTTGTTTCCGTAAGCCGACATTGTTTTTATTTTTTAAATATATTTTTTAAAATTAAATAAAATAAACAATGGCTGAAGGAGGATTCGAATATGAGAATCCTACATACGATCCAGATGATATGATGAATATTATGATGATGATTTACCAATGGTGCCTGATGAGCCTGTTCTAAGAAGTCTTCTTAATCAAAGCGACCATCTTGCTGAACTTGGAGGAAGGCTGAAAGAATCCCAACTTGAAGCACTCAAAGAAAATCTTGTAAAATCCTTTTATGATGAAATAGGAAAACGATATAAAATGACGCCGGATAAAATGGATTATGACCAGTTTAAAGTATCATCTGATGGTAAAACATTATACTGGCGGTTGTTTGGTGATAAAGAAATAAGAATAACTGCCAAGCAAGGTTCTTTTACATTTCATGCTCTTGGTTCTTTGGTAGGTGAATATAACAGGGTTGTTGGCTCTGGGGGAACAATGGCGGTAAGACAATTTTTGAATTTGCCGGAGTATGACAGTAGAACAAAAGTATCACAAAAAGCTCGGCAAGCGTTGGAGAGCACAAGAAACGATTTACCAGATAATGTGGATGCTATTCCATTACAAGATTTATCAAATATTGTGGGTGACACAGCACAGTCAATAGAAAGTGCTAATGTTTCAATACAAACAAATATAGACAAGCGTGAAATGGATGGAATAGTAAAAGCAATGACAACTGTCAAGGAAGAACTTACCAATAACGTGGCAAAACTCACACAACTTGATAAAGACATAACAAGAGAAAAACAAAAGTTAGAACAAGCTAAGACTGATAATGATGAATTCCAGATAAAGAGAATTAGCGATCGCATGAAAGACCTTGAAAATGAAAGAAGTGCAAGAATGGATGTCATTAATGAAAACAGAGAAGCTTTTCGTAACCAAGTAAGCAGAATAAAAGAGACAATAAAAAAAATGTTAAACGAGGATACAACACTTGGTGAGAGGATCAAAACCTTGTTTAGGGAGCAAGGTATTACTATTGTTAGTATTTTAACTGCATTTGGTATGATTCATTGGGTGATAATTAATTATATTATTCCCACATCAAGTGCTGCTACAACTCCAACTCCAACTCCAACTCCAAAACCTGATCCATCAAGTGTAAAAGACTGGATAAAAAAACAACTACTTAATCTTGGTAAACTTCTTGCCAACCTAGCTGGTAAAGCTGCTGCAGCACTTCCAGGAGTTATTGGTGCAATAGTATCATGGCTTTTATCTGCAACAGGTAATGTTATTAATTGGCTTGGTAACAATCTATGGGCTTTGCTTGTGTTTGTTTCCGGGTTGTTATATGTGGCAGCCAAAGAGTGGTTTAGTAAATCTCGTAAATAAGTAATGCAGCAAGACCTATTACTATAGTACCAACAATTATAGTTGTTTTGTTATCTTCGTGTTCAATCGCTATTTTTTTTATTTCTGGTGGGTTATGCTCCACAGTTTTATGTATTGATGATTTATCGAAGTCCGGCAGAAATTTCTTTGTCGTGGTGCCTTGAAAAGGTTGAATATTTTTTGGTGGCACTGGTTTTACATTTACATCATTATTCAATCCTAATGCTTGTGCATCGGTTGCTATTACAATTTCATTATTGTAGTCTTGTATTATTCCGATTCTTAATTCCATGTCGCTCGGAGACATATACAATCCACTTCCATAGGCAAAATTTACTTTACTTCTTGCATATTTTAAGGTGTTTTCATATCTTGAAATTTGACTGGGCAAGTCAATGGGGCTATTTATTGCGTCCTCTACATTTGCTAAAAATTGTTTCTGTGCATCAAATGCTGTTCCAGTTCCAAGTATATCAGTTCTTGTTTGTGATTGTGAACCAAGAATTGCCCAGCAGTATGTTCTTATGCTGTCATTGATTCTTTCTACTCCAGCTCTTGTAAATCCAGATGAACAATCTAGTATAAAAGTAGACCAACTATTGTCAGCTTCAAATCCTTGTGCAATGTAATCAATGTGATATGTTTTATCACTCTCATAGACTGTAAAACTCATCGTTTTGTTGTCGTATACAGTATTTATCAAAGGATGATAACCAATATTTGTCCAGTAATTATAAATTGTTCCTAGACCATTATTATAGCTTTGTTTTTGTCTCCAGTCTGAATTTAAGTCAACATTAAACTCCTTGCATATTCTCTCGTATGCGTTTCGGTTATATGTGTTATTAAACGCATTCCAATTTGAGTCTTGTGGCATTGCTACACTCATCTCAAATACTATTCTTCTGACTTGGTAATAGACATGAAATCGAAATAACGAACCAACCAGAGTATCAGCTTTTAGATGATTGTTGAAATCAATACCACATCCAGTGGTCGCACACCAAATAGCAAAGTTTAACTGATTCTGCCAAAATAACATCCAATCTGTTCCCCAACGTTGGACTATAGCATCTGATTTGACGTATGAAAGTTTGTATTTTTCGAAGACATTGGGAAATAATGCTTTAAAGTCTTTACCGTCTGATGTAATAACTATGTTTTGATTTATTATATCTATCACTTTCTTGCTGAAAGTATTTAAATAGTGAGCATCTGGGTTATATTTGAATTCTTCAGAAATCATTTTTATTTGTGTTTTTATATATATATATTAAAAAAAATGATTCATACAATTTCAAACATAGACAACTCTATTAATTTGCAACAGTATATCGATAATAGAGATGGAACTAAGCGCATTGGATTAAGGAGTTTTACATACACTATCGGTTGGTATAATATTATTCATGAAACCGCAAAGACAAGAAACCCAGATAACATACAACATTTAGCAGATGGACTCTATAACATTGAAGATTTGAATAGACATTTAGGAATTCTAAATAGGGATATTAACCTGGGCGTTATGGTCCACAATGCTACAGCCATTTTCAATTCGCCAATAGAGACACGATTATCAAGCGGTCTTTCAAAAATGCTGGGATTCGAGGACAGAAAATGGTTAAAAGGTCTTCGTGCTGGAGATCACTCAATTGATTTAGCTCCTTATAAACAGCTATATGTTCATCTGAAACAAGTTAATACAAGTAGTAATTATTTCAATGGTGCACCAAGCACTATTATAGGTGTTGTGCCTGTAGTAAATAAGAAGTTCGGAGATATAGTATATACAAGTTTTTATCCTGAATATCACTGTCTTATGAATGGTGCAATTACTGAATTGAAAATAGAAGTTAGAGATGAGTATGGCAACAAAATAGATAATCACGGTTTGCCTATGAGTTGTGTTTTAGAAATTATTTAAAAAATATATTTTTATAAAAAAAAACAATGAGTATATTTGGACCACCAACAAGACCTAAAAAAACAGAAGACTTAGAGGCTTTGATAAATGATGTTCAAAATTTATATAGGCAAATTATGCCTTTTGTTGACCAGTTTAATCATTTGAAAAATAGAGTTGATAATCTTAAATATGGGATTATAACAATATTTGCAGAGGCTAAGGGCCCACTTGTGTCAAACAGAATACTCTCATTTGGTAATGGTGGAGCAGAAAAAAATGTGGGGCATGTAATGACACGCCGTGGACGGATTATGGGAATAGGTTTAGCATGTGAACGATTAGTTGGTGACGTATCTGTAATAGTTTCTGTCAATGGTGTTGAACAACCAAATTATGGTATAACGCTTCACATCATTCCACGCAATCATGATAACTTTGACGAACCTTTAGAAATTGGTGCTGGTTCTGTTGTTAACTTTGTATGCAAGGTTGCTAACGCTACCGCTGTAAATACGGTGGCATCATTATTAATTGAATTAATTTAATTTTTTATTTATTAATAAAAAATGCCGAAGCAACCAACGGCACCAAGTATATATCCTGATTTGTCAGTGGAAAATTCAGTGGAAAACGGACAAAATTATAGATTACAAAAGATTTCAGAGATTGAAAAAAAGTTAATTACAGAACGAGATATACGTCAGTCACTTTATAAAAAATATAAACGCGGTATTAATATTACAGATGGAATTGACACTACCTTAATATCTGCAGGTGTTATTATGGCTGGGATTGGATTTGCTATTCCAGTTTTGCTACCTTTAGAAATAGCAGCAATAGTATGTGGAGCTACAGGTGTTTGTGTTAATTTTATCAGACGGAAGCTTAATGCAAAAGCTCAAAAACATCATGAAATAAAAACTTTGGCAGAGGCAAAGTTAAATAGTATAAAGCAGTTAATATCAAAAGCGTTGAGTGATGCACAAATATCTGATCAAGAGTTTAAGATGATTTTAGATGAGTTGGATAAATATTATAGTTTAAAAGAAGACACCAAACAAAAAAAGGCTGAAATAAGTGAAGTTCAAAAAAAAGAACTAGTGGAACAGGGAAGAAAAGAAGCAATGGCAACCTTACAAAAAAGTCTAAAAAGTGTGTGATTTATTGTTTTAGTAGTGTGTTTGAGTATGATCCACCACCTTTGTATTCAAGGTCAGAAAATTGTTGATTTGAATGTAATTTTAATAACAAATCAACAAATTTGTTTTGTATTAAAGAAACATTTTATAATTTTGATAACTTATAAAAAAAATTTAAACTTGCAATCTTCACTACCCCTATTTTAAAAAAGTTTTATAAATCAAGTAAAATCACCATTTTATGGTGATTGTGAATTAATACATATATATGTAAATTGGGTGTTACCGGATCAGGATCGAGCGAAGCGAGATCTCTGAGCCGGGACACCCAATTTACATATATATGGAGATGTCGTTTGAAATTTCCTTAAATTTGACCTAGTCTTAGCCATGGCGGCCATCTTGGACAATTGGCGGCTACGAAAAACGTATCCCTCGACCCTAAAATAGACCTATGACGAGGCTAATAAAAGTTCTTCTTCACAATTGTGATAAAGTTTCAACAAAATCCTTCAAGAGGTTTCAGAGAAGATGTCATTTTTAGCCTTTGCCTATATAACTCTATCTAAACTTTGGGTCGTCGTGGAGGCCATTTTGATTATTTGACGATAACCAAAAACACAAATTTGATAGAGGCCAACCCATGGAACTTGTATATGATATTTCACTCGAATGGATTAAGTGACTTCGGAGGAGATGCCGTTTGAAATCTCTTTAAATTTGACCTAATTTTAGCCATTGCGGCCATCTTGGATGATGACGGACGCGAAAAACACAAATCTGAGAAGTTCAATCAAAATCCTTCAAGCGATTTCAGAGAAGATGTCATTTTTAGCCTTTTCCTATATAACTCTATGTAAACTTTGGGTTGACGTTGTGGCCATTTTGATTATTAGACTATAACGTAAAACACAAACTTGATAGGGGCCGACCCAATGAGGATGTATATGATATTTCACTAGAATGGAACAAGTGGTTTCGGGGGAGATGTTGTTTGAAATTTCCCCTTAATTTGACATAATTTTAGCCATGGCGGCCATCTTTGAGGATTGGCGGCCATGAAAAACATAAATCTGAGAGGGGGCCTCCTAAGTAACATTGTGGTAAAAGTTTCATCAAAATCCTTCAAACGTTTTCAAAGAAGATGTAGATTTTATAAAATTGCTAACAGACGGACAGACAGACGGACGACGGACGAAAAATGATCGCATAAGCGTGCCTGGCCTTTGGCCAGTAGAGCTAAAATCAAAAACTTAATAGACGCCAACCATTGTGATAAAGATTCAACAAAATACTTCACAAGATTTTAGAGAAGATGTCATATTTAACCTTTTCCTATATAACTCTATGTAAACTTTGGGTCACCATGGCGACCATTTTGATTATTCGATGATAACGAATTTGATAGAGACCAACTCAAGGAACATGTATATGATATTTCATTAGAATGGAATAAGAGGTTTCGGAGATGTCTTTTGAAATTTCCTGTATCAGTTGAACACATTTGTTAATAGTTGACACACTTAACTCATTTATACATAAGGTGAGGCACAAACTTCTTTCTACCTTCGTCCAAAATCATGGACCATCAAAATCGTGTTTATGATTTAAGAATGTGTGTAACTAATGGAGTTTACATTGCACAAAGGCAACGCCACTGCTGGGTATATAAAAATACAACAGTTAATTCTCTAATTATATTTACACATATCTTCATCAAGCTATATATTCCAGTGAGACAGCCAGTATCTCTCAGTTACTCTCCTTAACATGTCTTGACTACATATGTTAAGTAAAAGATCACATTTGCCTCCATGAAAAAGAAAAGACACTTTCGACTTTCTAAAAAGTAAAAACTATTCAGTTTATCTTTTACAAGACACCCACTTTACTGATGCAGAAAAGAACTATATTCAAGTTCAGTGGGAATATGACTGCTATTTTAGTAATTTGTCAAGCAATTCAAGAGGAGTTGCTATTCTTGTTAACAACAATTTTGAATTGAAAGTGCATTCAGAAATTAAAGATGAGGATTGAAATAAACTAATTATTGATGTCTCAATCGATGGGAAACGGTTAAATATAATAACCATTTATGGTCCTAATAGAGACGATCCAAATTGTTATCGTACACTTAAAAATAATATTACATCCAGTGAATATCCTTCAGTAATAGCAGGTGACCAGTTTGATATTAAATCCTGAAATAGATTGTTTCGATTATGTTAATGTTATATAATAATCCAAATGCCAGAGATGTAGTGATTGAAACGAGTGTTGAATGTAGCTTAATAGACTGTTGGTGCGATCAACATTTGGAAAATAGAGAATTTACTTGGTTTAGAAAAAAAATCTTAAAACAGAGCTAGGCTAAAAAAAATCTTACATCACATAATATTTATACGTATATTGAAACTAAATCCTGCCAGGCTATAAAACTGACCACCCAATGGTCCTTTTAAAACTTGATTTTAACAACTTCAATAAAGTCAACTCATACTGAAAAATAAACAACTCCCTGTTAAAAGATGCAGAATATGTTGAAGAGATAAAAGCACTGATAAAAAAAATAATCTTTGAGGATTTACGGCCATGAAAAACACAAATCTGAGAGGGGCCTCCTAAGTAACATTGTGGTAAAAGTTTCATCAAAATCCTTCAAACATTTTCAAAGAAGATGTAGATTTTATAAAATGATAGAGGCCGACCCAAGGAACATGTAAATGATATTTCACTGGAAAGGATTAAATGGTTTCGGAAGATATGTCGTTTAAAATCTCTTTAAATTTGACCTAATATTAGCCATGGCGGCCATTTAGGATGACTGACGGCCGCGAAAAACATAAATCTGAGGAAGACTATCCCAAAGATCATTGTGATTAAGTTTCATCAAAATACTTCAGTCGGTTTCAGAGAAGATGTCATTTTTAGCCTTTTCCTATATAACACTATTTAAACTTTGGGTTGACGTGGTGGCCATTTTGATTATTCGACAATAACGAAAAACACAACTTGATAGAGGTCAACCCAAGGAACATGTATATGATATTTCACTAGAATGGAACAAGTGGTTTCGGAGGAGATGTTGTTTGAAACTTCCCTAAATTTGACCTTATTTTAACCATGGCGGCCATCTTGGATGACTGGCTGCCATGAAAAACATAAATCTGAGAGGGGGCCTCCTAATAACTTTGTGATAAAGTTTCATCAAAATCCTTCAAGCGGTTTCATAGAAGATGTCGATTTTATGAAATTGCTAACAGACGGACGGACGGCCGGACGGACGGACAGACGGACGCCGGACGAAAAGTGATCGCATAAGCTCTCCTGGCCTTTGGCCAGTAGAGCTAAAAATGATTCACAGATATGTTACAATTCAAAGTTCCATTTTATTTGTCTGTGTGTCACCTTCGAAGCATGGCAGACAGGTAGGGATCGCTTTGTCCGTAATCTGTCTCCATTCGTCGTCTTCGTCCGTCACGCTTTAACCTGAACTTGGTCATAACTTAAAAAGTAATTAACCTATGTCCACGAAACTTCATAAACATCTTCATCTCACCCCAAGGAAAATCGTTACGCATGTCTAATAATAGACTGGCTATCGTCTCAGTGGTTATTTTTTTATATAATTGAAATCAGAATCAAAATAAAATCTTAAAATCACAACCGTTTCTGAATAGCTCTGAACCACTGATGTTAGAAGCAGTAATTCAAAGGGGTCTTAAAGCAGACATTTTTATTTGATGATAGCTTGAGTTGTCTCAAATAGTATAAACTTAACAAACATAAGGACTTAGCCAGTCTAGTCTAATAACTTTGTCTTTCATTTCGGCAAATTATGCCCCTTTCCATTAAACTTTTACCTGCAACCTGACCTAGCTGATAACGTTAAATAAGCACATGACAGCTGTGGAACACCCTTCTAAAATCAGCAAAAATAAAAAGTATCAACTTTGTTTTCCTGCAAAATCTGAGACTGTATGAAAGAGCTAAAAACTGTAGTATGATTTCTTCTAATAACATCTCTATTTGATGTTCACACAAAATTTCATCGAAATATATCGAATAATACAAAAATAAATCACAGTTTAAAAAAATAGGTGTGAAAACGAAATTAACAAAACTTAACAAATGTAATGGTTAAAGACAACAGCATAGATTTAGAAAGTTTGTAGATTTTCTCCAAAAATGTCAAGATGTACAAACTTTGTTTATTCCAAAACAAAAAAAAATCCCCATGTACATTAAATTCAGGTTGGCCGGAAATTCAAGATGGCCGCCAAAGCTAAAAATAGATTTTTAAAAACAAGTTTTTAGCGATTACTATAATAGAATGTTTAAAGAACATTCAACTCCTTTATATTGCAAGACAATTGTACTTTAAATAGTCCAGTTTTCGGTGGTTTTGGTTTAAATTTCGATATTCTGGGCCAAAAGGAATGGCATTTTCAAATCTCTGATCCTTTAGGACTGTCTCTTCTATAGCTCATGACACCTTTACATTTAAAGAAATACTATAACAACTTCTGCTTTGCTATATTTTAATCATAATTAAGTTATGATCAAAATGTCGTAACTATTCCGAAAAATCAGCGACTTTAATTAATTTTGTGTTGATTCCCCCCATAATTTCAAGGTTTATATATTCATTCCAATATTTGCTTTCATGAACATACATATAACAGATAACTTTAAGGACTTTCAATCTCCTTATATTGAAACGAGAATTATATTTTTAAAAGTAAATCCCGTTGTTAGTGATTTTGGTTCAAATTTGCAACAGTTTCTCCAAATCTCTGATCCTTTAGAATTTTACCCTTATAAGAGGACATCTTTGGATGAAAGAAAGCACTTTAAAAACTTCTATTTTGTTTAATTGAAAGTGTCAATATTTCTTTTTTATAATTATTCAAAAAATCAAGGATTTGTATGCTCTTTTTGTTGATTCAGTCTCCCCAAAATGGCAGACTGTATTCATTTTGTTCATTTCATATTATTTTTATGTATATGAATATAACAGACAACTTTAAGAAGCTTCAGCTCCCTTACGTTGCAATGATAAAATTATTTAAAAAATCAAAAAACAAACAGTTTTTAGCATTTTTTGTTCAAAATTGCATGTTTTTGCCGAAAAATAATGTGTTAAGCACCGTTTCAGAAACAAATTAATAAAATTTAACATCAATCAATAATCAGCGACGATGCCGATATGGAACCAGCTGTAATCATATGCTGAGAACAGATTTATAAACTGTATCCCTGAAATTAACATCTAATTCTTGTGGTAAAAAACCCAGTTAGAACCAGTCCTACGCGCATGTGCATAATTTGTAGACTGTATTCCTAATATTGATACGCAATTCAAGTATTAGAAGACTCATAAAATGCCTGTATACCAATTTGACAGCGTCCCGGTATTCTTACTAAAATACAATTGTTTTATGAACAGTAAAATAAAATGACGTTGATTCAGACTCCAACACCCATAGCACCTTTCAGTATAGCCGGAGCCTTCGGCAATAACACATTAAAGGCATTTGCTTGCTTGTAAATATGTCTGTCAGCTTTAACTATTCTCAAATTTGTTATGAAAGAGACTGATGGATAAACAGAGTTCATTTACCTTTGCCGTATGGATTTGCCATCATCCAAGTTGTGTTATGCTAAATATGAGCGGAATTAATTTGAATAAGAGGCATTCATACAGAAGCTGTAGTCTATCAGTTATTGTTTTGACGTGAACACGAGCTTTTGACAACACTTCATTTTCAGACCGAACATCCCGTGTTATGCAACTAACCACTGTTGACGTCTAAGAATAACCCACAACAACATTACAGTAATAAGGTAATTTATCTGTATAAAGAAAATGAAAGCTGTTTATGTTAATACTTTGTTTTACATACTGGATTAAACATTCCAAATTACCTAGCGGGTTTGCTGTAACAGGTATGTTCCTGCAGTCGTTTAATTCTAACAATCTCCGAGAGAATTCTGGTTGTTTCTCAAGAGGTGAAGCCTAAATAATAACGAAACCACCACCAAAACATATTGTATTGCAATCGTTTCCCCTGATACTGTCCATATAGTTACAGGATATTATACAAGGAAGAAGATTGAGGGACAAGATATTAATATGGTTCTATGGAGTAAGTTTATGATCTGTAAGGTATCGCTATTAACGGCTCCTTCAATCCTCGGCGTAAACATATTATACAAGGAAGAAGATTGAGGGACAAGACATTAATTTGGTTCTATGGAGTATGTTTATGATCTGTAAGGCAACGCTATTAACGGCGCCTTCGATCCCCGGCGTAAACATAGCCTTTACATAACATGTCATTCATTTGTTTGAGTTCAAACACAAGAGGCTGGAGCCTTTCAGAAAAAAATAAACAACACTATTATTTTTATTCTGCTATGAATGATGATATCCAACTGCTTTACGAGCACGTGGTATTTATTACCATGAACAGACTGGAGGTAATCAATGAGTTTTATTTATTGTGCTGGAAAATGAGATATGAAAGCTTCAATTATAATAGATTAACGTCGTTGGAATATGTTTTTATTTAACAGCGAGAATCAGTTAGGTTAATTAAATGAATACAAGAACATGTTGATGCAAAACATATATTCGAAACAGCATTACGAATGCCGAGAACCACGTTAATTCTAGCTGGTTTATTTACAGCATTCAAAAAAGAAAACAGATTGCCAGAATCAATCACTAAATGTCGGTATTTATTTAAGAGTCGCCCCTATTTTGAATCTGTGGGTTCATCTGGTCCAATATGAGTGGCTTTAAGGTACAATAATACCACTTAAACCGGTGCTAATTGAGAGGTACTTCATATTACATGTACCTCTCATGAACAGACTCATTAATATCGAGTCTGCTACTTTTATCGCTGGTTTATGTTCGTTGCTTCCAATTAATCCTTTAGATATTGACATACACACTAGTGTTCGTTTAATGCACTGTGATGGCTTTAAAACGTCGCCCCGGCTACGAATCAGTAGTGATATTACGGTGATATTACGGCGCTAGAAGGCATGCTAAGTGTTGCACCTTGTAACAGGCTCAATAAGTCCGGGTCTTTTCTATATTGTTGGTGTTCGTTGCTTCCGAGGAATTCCCTTTTCCAGTAATTTTTTAGCATGCTTTCTACGAATGTAAATCTTAAAATAGCTGCCGGGAGAATAAATATATCATGTTACATGAGAAGAAAAAATCAAGTAAAGCAATGTTTCTGTCTCCAATATTCGAACTCGACCTACTACTGCCATAATGTATTTTTCAAAACTATTAAAGAACAGGGACCGACGGTCTATCGACTGTGTTTCCAAAACGATAAAGATTTATGACTAAAATAACCTTCTTATTGAGAAACTGTCATCAAAATGCACAATTGAATGATATATACCCCTTTCGGGAGCAGGTGTTGATTCACGAAACAAGTCATTTTGTTCTACATCATATCATTGTTAATTTTAAGTTTATTTAAATTATATTACTGCATTGAAAAAAGCTTTTTGGAACCCTATCGTGCACTAGACATACAATTTAATGAATATTTTTCAAAACAAGCAAGGCAAAGGTTTGTTATCAAATTTATGTTTATATTCATCCCCCATCTCCTTGGATATCTATAGAAAGTATCATCGAATAGTATCTCGCTACCTGTGCTATTACAAGCATTCTGCGCGCGTTCACTTGTTTACATCCATTATCTACTGCAGTTATATCTATATAATCAGGTATATTACATACAGGGAAGATACATCCAATTCAATTCCCATAGGCCCTAATTATAGGATTGTCACAAATAAAGACACTCTATGCAATGCATTCATATAAACTGCATCCACTAGCAGTGACATTGAACCTAGGACGTTTGAACTTCTCACAAAACACATACTACTCCGCACATTACGTGGTCCCGCCTTAATTCCATTAAGCGATGGGAAAGCGTGTATTGGCATGAATTTATAACGGATATTTCGACAACAAAACACGCTTAAAAACATTTTTTACTGAAAAAATGTGATAACCTGTTTAAAATTACCTATTAATGTTTTAATTTTACAATATGCAAACTGTTTAACGAAATTATGGTTTTATTTCATACCCCAGCCAACCCCGCTTTCGCTTCTTAGAGAATGGGCTGGATGGGGTATGAAAGTATTACTCGGACCACGGGCATTTTTACAACCAAAGACGAGAGCGCGCGCGTGCCTTATTTCAAAAAGTGAGAATGAGTATTAAATTATTTTTCTTCAAATGCAGTTAAATAAATAGAGTTTAATTAACATTGTTGAAGTGATACGGGAAATAATTCCCGAGTGAGAAAGATACTTGCGATATAGAACCGAGTGCGTTTTCGCACGAGTTTCTATATCGCAAGAATATTTCTCACGAGTGAATTATTTTCCGTATCACGATAAAAATGTTAATTAAACTATATAATATATATTCTGTGATGAATTTCTTTCCAATCTTCTTTTTACACAAGTATTCCTTCTTCTGTCAATCCTTTGGCGACAGCACGGAGTAATATCATGACGTCAATTCATGACGTAATATCGTGACGTCTATCGTTTAGTTCATAACATTTGGCTACTGTGCTAGGCGAGATAGCACAGTAGAGGAAGGGATATGTTATAGATTTTCTCAAACGGGAAATTTCTATAATTCATCACAGAATATATAATATATGAAATAATTGATGGAGAATAATTTTAGCTCAATAACTTATTTATTTAACATGTCACAACATGATCTTTTGTAGAGCGTATTGGCCGTTCATATTAACTCTTGTAACCACTTGACGACATTTATGAATATCATGCTCATCCATTGTACAGTTGAAACATATTCACCATTTGCATTTGATAGATTCATATATCACAGAAAAGCGAGCATTTTCATAGCATTTCTGTTGGAGCTAAGGCCAAGGGTAGGAACGTACGTCACGGACACCTGCAATTCTGATAGCACGTACACGTGCCAACGCTCGATTCGGTGAGTGAAACCTTCTTTTTTTGTACGAATTCGATGATATTTGTAAAATTGAACTAGTGCAGAGAAGGAAGCCTGCTCTCAATTATATGTAAACGCATGTGACTTTCCAAAAGCATTTACGGTTAAGTCCTGAAAACGCGACAAAGGCAATTTGAATTCTGATAGTGCGTACACACAAACACTTGACATTTGAAAACTTGTTAAATTTGGTCTTATTTCAACTTTTCTAAGTGAAAAGAAGCTGAGCCGGAGATTTGTTACTCCAGGCCGTTTTAGATATGCAATGTTCCATGTCATTATTGCCTTGCTTGAAGACGTTCAGACGGAATATTAGACATGATAGCGCGTACGAAGTGAGAGTTTGAGAGATAGCACGTACACACAACATGAATAATTGAGAAAATGATGGATAGCGCGTACATAAAATTGCATGTGATTGGGTAGGTACATTCTGACATTTCTCAAATGATGCCTGTAAATCAAATGTGTGTTAATAGTGTACAAATGTACATGTCAGAGGCAGTCCCTAGTCTGTTCAACTTCCCCAATAAAGTTATAGTCTGGCACAAAAAAAAACGGAAAACGATTCATATGGCGTAAAGGTGCGCAAAACAGATAGACTCGGAACAACGAAATTTATATCTGATTCTACAGGCTCGCATCTGCCTCTTCTGGCTTCGGCCGCGACAACTTGCGAAGTGTTTTTAAATCCAGACATAAATCTCAGGAATTTCCCGCCAAATAACTGCCAACCGAGCATCCAAAATGTCTTGCTTTCTTCACTATATCTCATAGAATATATCGTCTCCTCACTATACCACGCAACAACTTCAGTCCACGACAAGAATATCTCACCCTGATGTATTTGTCGGAAAAAATCTAGAAACACATTCTTAATTCCTTCTTTGGCGAGTTATTTTAATGACATCCGGTGCCAACTCCATCATTTCTCGAATGTCTTCTTTAAGTCCATCATCATCTACCCAATTTGCAAAACTTTCACCCGGTCTCAAATCATTGGATGTTTCGTCCTCATAAATGAACCCAGCAAGATCACTCGGGTCATTATTATCTCCAAGAGTAACATTGTCCTGGTGCGTCTTGTTTAGAGGGAAACCCTGTGATTTCGTCGCAATATAATATGGACCTGAAACACACACACAAGTCTTAGAGTCCAATTTAGACAGAATAGCAAATATGAAAGTAGGTTTAAAATGAGGATATATTCAAAGACTGTTTAAACTATTTCGTATTGAACAACGGGCGTGTTCAGTTTTCAGTGTAGGTCATCCATGTATACCAATAATTAGATGGGGGTTCCCCGGAACACGTGTGTCGCCTGTCAGCGGTTTGTCAGTATAACAAGGTTTTTTGGACTGATAAATTACCTTGACAAACTAGCCTGAGTAAGTTTTTTATATGAGGAAAAAATCAGTATTTATCCCATAAAATGACCTTCAGTGAGACCTTGACCTTTATATTTTAGTATAATCATGTCGATATTGTCAAGATGAGTATATATTGAAAGTTTGATGAAAAAATACCAAAAAATGAGAAAGTTATAGCCAATGTTATGTTTTCGTGACCGCCTGACGGACTGACAGACTGATGGACTGACGGACGGACGACAAAGTGATCCCTACGTATCGCCCTTTTCTTCGAAAAGGTGACACAAAAACAGCGCCATCAGTCGATGTTTCGGGCAAAATAAAAGCCCAAATCAATATCATCGATATATCCGAAACATCATTTCAAAACTATAGTGCTAAATGGTCGCATCTGATTTCGAATATTGTGAGTTGGGGCCAAATGCTTTTCACACTTGTATCGCCTGTCATTCCAAAACACAAAGTGTGCATACACAGATTGGGAAAATAAAATACCATTGTATTTAATTAAAAGCAATAAATCCGCTAAATTGTATCAATGCAGATGCCATAACTTTACTGTCGTCATCAATTCAAAAATGTGTATGAACAATTTTTTTTATTTTCTTCCAAATAAACTTTGCATTTTACAATACCTTCAAGTGCTTCCGTCTCGAAAGCCAACCGCTTGGTGACTGGAGGTTGGGGTTAAATTTGCACTATATCTTCGTTTAACCGACTTCAGTGAATCGTTTGGTGACTTGTGAAGTTTCGGTGAGATTCCAGGACATGCAAATGTACTGCTATCTCTCAAATTCTCACTTCGTACGCGCTATCATGTCTAATATTTTCCCTCTTAACGTCTTCAGACAAGGCAATAATGACATGGAACATTGCATATCTAAAACGGCTTGGAGGACTTAACCGTAAATGCTTTTGGAAAGTCACATGCGTTTACATATAATTGACAGCAGGCTTCCTTCTCTGCACTAGTTCAATTTTACAAATATCATTGAATTCATACAAAAAAAGGTTTTACTCACCGAATCGAGCGTTGGCACGTGTATGCATGTAAAACTATAAGTATTTTACAATTTATCTCGATGGTCCTTTCACACTGTAGGTAAACCTTTGTAGATATCAACACACTAGTTTGTAGACAGACCTATGATGGTTTGTAGATGTGGAAACCCATATTTGACAAATAATTGTGCTTTTAAAAACGTATTCTCCATGACACTGTGCACTGCCTGTCTGTTTTACATTTACACAATACACGAGACTTTCAAGTTACCTCATCTACTTTACTGCCTTATATTTCATCAAAAGCCAAAATATATATTTTGTCTGATTTGGTTCCCGTGATGCAACTGAACCCGTCTACAAACTAGCAAATTCGATTCGCACTTTACCTACAGTGTTTCGTGTAGAAAAATTGCCACGTGTGTCACGGAATGAACATGGAAAATAATTGTTTGAGCTGAATGTTGGGTTATTAAGTGCATTGTTTTCCAGTAGTGGCCGGGGAAATTGAAAGTTGCTTTGCTTGGAGCAGTCGTTTGGAAAGGGTGAGATTCACAGGCAATATGTCGTCAGTATATCTATTTTATGAAATTGTATTGTTCATAAATATTCAATGGACGTCGCCATTTTGTTTCGTGATGTTGTTACATCCAGTCAGCTTTTACATGTTTCTCAAACATTAACTTGATGCAACTAGCATATGAAGTTAACTTTATTAGATATAGTTATAGTAGTTGATCATTAAGTATAATACAAGATTAAATTGATCACGTTGTATTTTAGGTGCATTGGTTAACGTTGAAATGATATACCTGTATATATGCCGATGCATATAAATGCCGTTGTAGAATACGTATACATTGCTACACGTCATAAATAAAGAGTGGCTCACATATACGAGTAGATAATGATTTGGATATTAACGATGATTGTATAATATTGTTGTTAATGAACCGACGTCTAAAAGTATGTATCATTATGTATCATTATAGCCAAGCCTCTCGGACTGGAGCTAAGCCTTTTGCGTTAACGGCTAACGTTGAAATGATATACCTGTATATATGCCGATGTATGGGAAGCCATAACCGTCAAAATGTGGATATTTACAAACCATTCGATGACAGGCCATTTAATTCAACATGAAGTCATTTGATGACGTACATATTGATTCGATGCGACGTGTAAACTCGGTCCATTCGTTGCAAAGTGAATTGATACGGTTCAAAGTGAAATGATACGGTGTACAATTTCAAACCATACGACGCAAAGTCATTTGATGACGTACATATTGATTCGATGCGACGTGTAAACTCTGTTCATTCGTTACAAAGTGAACTGATACGGTTCGAAGTGAAATGATCGGGCGAAAACACAGTCGGTGCGATGCAAACGCAATCCGTTCGACAGAAACTGATTTCATTACGTGCAAAGTGAAACGGTGCGACATCTGGCGGCGATATTTGCCACATCACTTGCAGGGTTATTTCACCTACATAATATATGATAAATCAAAGTACTAAAATAAATGAGAATGCATTTGATAGGAAAGACTGTATGGATATTTGCACGATCAAATTTCCATAAATTGTACATAGTTTTAGCCAACTTGGCGATCTTTGGCGACCTACCAAAATCTTAGAGGGTCAATCCGTTCCAAATACATGCAGTGTGATCAATTGTCATTAAACTGTTTCAAATCTAGACTAGAATATTTTTTTATGAAATTGCTGATGGTTAGACAGATTTGTGTTTTATGGCCAAACTGTCACTCAAGATGACCTCCATGTCTAAAATTATGTCATTTACAGTGGCGTGTATTAAGTAGTCTTCCGGGAACAAGATGCACAAGAGGGCCTGTATCACTCTACTGGCTTGAATAGTCTAAGGCCTACCGAAAAACAGGGTTTTGTTTTAAAAATCAAAGGCTATAACTCTGATGTGTCTAGTCTGATGCAACTGGTTTTGAACTTGTCCAAGTTCAGTGGCGTAACCTAGAAAACGTCTTCTGCTGCAGGGACAAATAACTTAACAAGAGGCACTACCCGTTGATTCAACTTCCCTATGTCTGTCCCACACATTGAAAAGAAACTTTACTGTAGTATTTACTAAAAAAAATAAAATACAAATTTATTGGTGGAAAGAAGAATTGAAATTGACTATAAGTAAATACATGGGTAAAAGTGACAATAATTTTGATAAATAAACAACAACTGCTTTGTCACGTTGCGATGTACCAGCCAAGATACGATACAACTATAAACAAAGTTTGAAAGGTCTAGTGCATACAGTTTGTGAAAAAGTGACCTAAACGCAAAAGTTGAACCTAAAAAATATCAAGTTATCTGCCCTTTGCTTGGAGGGTCAAGGTCACTTCCACATTTGCTTTGTCACGTTGCAATGTACCACCCAAGGTTCAACTACAAGCAAAGTTTGAAAGGTCTAGTGCATACAGTTTGTGAGAAAATGACCTAAACGCAAAACTTGAATGTTGACGACTCCGAAGCCGCCGCCGTCGCCGGAAAAGCAATTCCTATGTCTCTTTTTTTCTTCGAATAGGCGAGACAAAAACTGTTTTCCGGCCTTAGACTATTCAAGCCAGTAGAGTGATACAGGCCCACTTGTGCATCTTGTTCCCGGAAGACATGGAGGTCATCTTGAGTGACAGTTTGGCCATAACACACAAATCTGTCTATCCATCAGCAATTTCATAAAATAATATTCTAGTCTAGATTTGAAACAGTTTAATGACAATTGATCACAATATATTTGGAATGGATTTCATAAAATAATATTCTAGTCTAGATTTGAAACAGTTTAATGACAATTGATCACAATATATTTGGAATGAAATCTCTAAGATTTTGGTAGGTCGCCAAAGATCGCCACATTGGCTAAAACTATGTAAAATTTGTGGAAATTTGATCGTGCAAATATTCATACAGTCTTTCCTATCAAACCTTGCACTCTCAGTACTTTTAGTACTTTGATTTATCATAATATATATGTTATGTAGCGCAAATAACCCTGCAAGTGATGTGGCAAATATCGCCGCCAGATGTCGCACCGTTTCACTTTGCACGTAATGAAATCAGTTTCTGTCGAACGGATTGCGTTTGCATCGCACCGACTGTGTTTTCGCCAGATCATTTTACTTACCACCAGACTAAATGTGTTTGCGTTAAACTGATTCATATTGCATCATGCTGATTTACTTTGTTCTGTATTACTTCACATTTTTCGATGAATCGTTTAAGTCTTGTATTTTATTGTATGGCATTAGTTTTTTTGTCAAATGGTTTGTTATTGCACTGAATGATTTCTATTTGCGTCGTATGGTTTGAAATTTTACACCGTATCATTTCACTTCGAACCGTATCAGTTCACTTTGTAAGGAATGAACAGAGTTTACACGTCGCATCGAATCAATATGTACGTCATCAAATGACTTTGCGTCGTATGGTTTGAAACTGTACACCGTATCATTTCACTTTGAACCGTATCAATTCCCTTTTTAACGAATGAACCGAGTTTACACGTCGCATCGAATCAATATGTACGTCATCAAATGACTTCATGTTGAATTAAATGGCCTGTCAGTGAATGGTTTGTAAATATCCACATTTTGACGGTTATGGCTTCCCATACCGATGAGTATAACTACCGTTGTAGAATACGTATACATTGCTACACTACATAATTGTTGGAGGCTATTCATCGCGTCATCAACCACTATAGACGGCTTTTGATGAAAATCAACGTTCACTGAAGTCGCGATAATACTACAAACTTCTTATACGTTCATGAGAAGTCTTTTTTTCATTTGTTATCTTCCATCCGTGTATTCGCTTGTTTTTCTTTGACAATTGTATATATATTTAACATATTTTAAAAGTTGCATTAAACCTATGTAAATGCAGTCACCGACATTGCTTCTTTCCTGAGTTAGTCCCAATCACTAAGGTCATCTTGCGACATAACAGTACTTCTGATTTTTCACTTTCTTGGTGACAAACATGATAATGGTCGCCATTTCCATAGTGATTCAGTTTAGAAAAAATATTATGTCCCATTATATTCCCCGCTTCCGGTTAGGTATAATTTATAACTGGGTGTATCTTCCATATATGTATGGTATATTAAATATTTCACATTTCGGCCGACCGTCGTTTATTCACTTATTTTACAGAGATCATATGTTAATATGTAATTCTTTTAAGTCTAGAAGTTGCGAAATTTAGCCAAGGGATTTATTTTTTTCGTAAGAGTTAGGTATGCATTTAACGATATATCTATATAATCTATATAACATATCAGATGATTGATCTGAGGTTAATATTCTATTAGGTAGCTTATTCTAAATCAAAGGTCTATATTTTTTTTCTTAAGAGTAAGGTATTCATTTAACGATATATCTATATAACCTATCAGATGATTGATCTGACGTTAATATTCTATTATGTAGCTTATTTATGGCTTATTCTAAATCAATCAGATTGTATATTGCCGTATCGTAGATTCGTCGAGCTTGTATCACTTATCAGGTGCTATGCTCTCGGTACTTCTAGAGGAGCAAAAGAACAAATTACAGACCTATGACGTGATACGTTTAAAGTGTCATCATCAAAAGTTAAATTAGCAGAATAGTATCTTAAATAACATATGACCCATATTGACCACAGTACGATACTTATGTATACTTTGCTCCTCAACAAATGACTGGTAAATATTTAAACCATAGAAGTATCGTGAAAGGTATTTCCTTTTACATCCAAATCTTGTGTAACATATTGTGACCGTGTTATACTCGCTTGGCTTAGGTCCTCGGGGTGATCACTTATGTGGTTCCTGAGAAAACAATCAATTCAGAATGTAGAGCAACTTTTTTTTAATGAAAATCTGTCCAGGCTATTTGCTGACCTGTAACCCTTGCATATATTTAAATACTGACCAGTATATTTCGGCGGAACTAAATTGACTATGATTGATTAGGTCCGTAGAAATTCTCAGAGATATGGCAAAAACTGCTACCAGGGGGTTCGGCAGCTTCCTGTATTCAGACAGGGAATGGTCAATGGATGTGTGGTTACCTTGAAGTTCTTAAAGTATACATATTTATCTATTAATATCACTTTTTGGCTGCATGACCACTTGATATATACGCCTGGTGAGAAACTCAGAGAATGGCCGTTCAGAGTTAAACTATTTGTAAGGAGCACTGAGTCTTAATATTAATTACCGCTGCATATTTGCAAATAAAACCTTAAACATAAATAGCTGCAAACTACAATTAACAAATCAATTTCTAAAGACTATATATATTTGTATATGTAAATGAAAATGGAATATTAAAGAATTGAAACAGGAAAATAACATGCGCACAATACACTATTAATTATAGCTGGGTAACAATATGTAGAATGTAGACAATTGCCCCTCCAAATAAATACATAGTCACCCGCTACAATAAATTGACTAATGAATATATATTTTTAGATTAATTATGTGTACATTATTCATTTTGCTTGTCACTGTATCTCATGAACAGACTCAATAAAACCGAGTCTACTACTTTTCTCTCTTGTTTGTGTTTGTAGCTTCCAAGGGATCACCTTTTCGGTATTTATTGTATTCAGTTATTGTACAATAGTCTATATTTAGCATGGGCAGGCTAAATAACATTCTCTATGATACTCTGTTGCTTAACTTTTACATTTATTTTGACGATAATCTGCAGAACACTTAATCGTCAATATGTTAATCCTCGCAGATTTAATCCTCTTCCTGCATAAAGGTTCAATAAAAGTAACACTAGAGTTATAGCCCTTGTTATAAAAAGTATATATCGCTTTCTTAACACTATAGCACTAAATGTTTTATTCGATCTTTACTAAGCGCCAAATAATTGGCATTATTAAACGCTCAAACATTTTAAAAACTAGCTAAATCGGCTTAGTAAGAACAGAGGTATGGTCTTGATGTATTGCTATATTGCATATTAAGTGGTTGACCCATTTATAGTTCGCCACTATGGTCTTCTTTTTTCTTGTGTGATGACCCCCAACAGAACCTATAATGACGCCTACCCTAATCCTGACCAGGAAGCAAACGTTTAATATGTGTCTTCAAAATTGTCCTGTCGTGCCCACCCTCAACGGTTTATTTTCTTGTTGATCTGGCTCCTTCCAAAAAAGAGTACGATAATGGACCTTTGGAAACGGCCGAGCACGACACATACGAAATATTGCAGTCTCGGTTTGATTGAGACTGTTCATGAGCGGTAGTGAAATATGCTAGCTACCGCTCACGCCCTCTAGCCCCGGGTTGAGCAGAATTCCAAGCCATTGAGTTCTTGCCTTTGTGAACTTGTTTTTATATTCATATATGGTCATCTTTGTGTTTTACTTTTATCGCCTATTGATCTGCCGAATTTTTTGGAGGATATATGCAGTCAGTGATTTCATGCCCGACCGTTTCAAAGCGGTACCCCTGTTGTTACCCCTGTTGTTACCCCAGTTGTTAACCCTTTTTTTTACCCCTGTTGTTACCCTGTTGTTACCCCTGTTAACACTTTTATGCATACTTTGCTTCTATTTATCCTTGTAATGGTGGTTTGTTTTATATGCGTGTTTTGTATGCGTGTTTTGGTTGAAAGTGTTTTGTATGCGTGTTTTGGTTGACAGAATTTGTCATAATGCCCCTTGAATTAAAAATATATCATAATTCATCTTGCTTTGTTAAAACGATAATTTGTTTCATCACCACAAGGTGCGGCTCATGTAAAGAAAGTGCCGGATCGCTTTTTGATCATTTGTTCAAAGGCCAGGGTCATGCACTGTTACTATTATTATAAAAACAATTTCAACTCGATAGCTTGAGTTCCTTTAACACTGTCTAGTACGAAACACGGTGTCGCGTGTTTTGAACACAGTGTAGACAAGATGGCGTATGAGCACGTTTGTGAAAGTAAGATGTCGTTTAAATGTAGCTCTATTTCATGTATTTGGTGCTTGATTACCATTCAAGCTGAACCAGTGTGTGCAAGGATGTTTTAATTCAGCAAGTTTTCTGCTTATTTTAACACTGTGTAGCTTTCAATTAGTTTAGACACGGTGTAGAGTTTAAAATATGTGCTTCATATGGATGCTATCGTTTATAAGTGAACGTCTAAGTAAATGTAACGTTATAAAAATGCGATTACAGAAAATAAAGCCTCTTCTGAGCAATGTCATTAACTGTCATTACTGTTCATTTTTCTCTGACCTGATGTAATAAAAAAAACTTGAGGTTTATCTGTTGTAATATTTCAGTTAATAGACATCGCCCTGACGCAGTATGGATCACCACTATTATTACTGTGATTTAACTACAAATAACATTGAAGTATGCATTGACCATACAACATATCGCCATGGTAATGAAATCTTACAAGTAAGCACAAAGATTTTGAGCGATATTTCAGGAAAACCCTGTCTTTTAACAAAAAGTTATGGAGCTATTCCAAACGAGGTATTGAAACCTGGACAGTATTTTAAGATTGACGAATTGGACTGGTCGATCAATAATGTAACAAAAAAGCTTGATTACACTAAAGATCTTTCATAAGCAGAACAATCTATTCACAATCTGTCTATTGATAGCATTAACCAAGATGATGATGCTGCTAACATCACATTGTCTAAACGGGTAAAATGTTCCACGCCGCTTCGATATAACTTGCATGGAAAACCGGTCCCTAATCATGACACAAGCAACGAGGATGTCACAGAGGCATTTGAAAATGACTTATAGGGTAAGTGTGAGGTTTGGTGCACCCTAGAACCGGTTTATACCCCCAGTGGCCTACTTTGCCACTGACCGTTCCAAGGCGGTGGCCCTATTGTCAACCCATTTGTGTTTGTGATGTCGTTTGCATTTATTATTACTTTTGCCTTCTTGTTTGTCTGTTTGCGTGTTTGTTTCTGTGTTTTGTGGTTGACTGTCCTCCTTGAATGCTACATTCCCTGCCCGATCTTTTTGTATTTCTTTTGGATATGCAAGAAATGGTTGAAATGTTACCAGAACTTTACCTCGTTTCAAACATTTAGAATATTACATAGTAATTTATAATATAACAGTAATTTATAACCGATGCAAAGGAAAGTACCAAGAGTGAACGAAATGAAGAAAAATAGCCATTTAGAAACATGAAAATACAAGTTTATGATATTGCTACGAAGAGGTTTATGTTAAATAGAATTGTTATTATATGTTTTGCTATGCTTGATAAAAATCGCGATTTCCATAACGGTATTTGTGAGTAAAATAAGACGTTTACTTACAGACAATAACTTTCGCATGAAGCACATATATTACACTACACAGTGTCTAAATTTGAAAGCTATACAGTGTTAAAATATTCATAAAATGATGAAGTCGACACCGTGTTGTCAGCAAAATGCATACGCTCTACACCGTATACTCGGTGTTATTTTCAAATATATAATACGCCTCAATGGCAAGTTTTTCAGAGCAATAGATTATTTCATTGAATTCCGGAGATAAAAATTATCTTATTTTTATATCGTACATGTAATAACATGTTTTCAGTTTATCAGAAGAAGCAAATATAGCGACCGTCCCTTTCTTTGAATTTTCAAAACAAGTCTATAGGCTTAAAATGAGAGAAAACGATTACTGAAGAGCTGCCGTGTTGAATTAAAACAACCTTGCACACACTGGTTCCGTTTGAATGGTAATCAAGTACACACTGGTTCAGTTTGAATGGTAATCAAGTACCAAATACATGAAATACAGCTACATTTAAACGACAACTGCCTTTCACAAACGTGCTTGTCCGCCATCTTGTCAAATCTACACTGTGTTAATGAAACGCGACACCGTGTTTCGTACTCGACAGTGTTTATAGCCTCGGTCACACGGCCCGCTTCTGATTTCTTCGTTACGCTATGCTACACGGATATGCAAGTAAGACATATGCATGATACGGTCTAGCTGGCCGAGACTACAGTGTTTAAGGAGTTTTGAAAAAAACTTCACTACAAGGAGTGGCTAAATGTTAGATAGTCTGTGATTGCAATTTCAAGTCAAGTGTCAATTTCAGTGTGTTACTATAATTAGAAATTCGAGATCAGCTGCATAACCTGTTTCCTTAAGGGCACATTAACACAAATTCACCACAAGATGCGAATCATGTAAAGGAAGTTGATATTGCTTAAAGGTCACGGTCAATGTTCCTTTAAATACCCCTGTTGTCAACCCTTATATGTTTGTGATGTTCTTTTTTACTGAATGTGTTTGTGATGTACTTTTCGAATCACTTTTGCGTTGTAATACTTGTTGGAATGACTGTATTCTGTGAATGCTACTCTTCCTGTTGAACTTATAACCTTTTCTTTCCCGATAATAACCCGATATTCCTTTAAAGGATCTTGACAAAGCTACCACAAGGATAAAATCATATTCCAGCTATGCATGACATATGCTAACATTTTCAGATACTGTAAGTTGGTAGATATTTAGGAGTAATCATTTGTTGACATAATGATGAATTTTCTTGATCAGTTGTACAGTTGAATTTTGATTGATCAACTTCGTCTTAGATGTTTGCTCATGTAATGCAAGCTTAGGGTTGCTTTTCGGATTTAACTTCAAATTAATTTAGCGATATTGACAATATTTTACAGGTGTGCATTTTTTATCAATGTGTTACAAACATTTGTCGGGTTCAAGGTCGACCACAGGGTCAAAGGTCGCTCGTGATCACTTAGTGTCCTTTCTAACTTTACAATAATGGAAGGACCTTGACACTATTTTAAAACAATGTTTATTATCTACATGATGTTTGGTGATGAACAACTCTTTCTTATCGTCACGGTCAATGTCGCCTGCAGTGTCAATGGTCACATGTTGGTATTTTGGTCTCTGTACTGTTACTTTTGATCTGGTCGGGAATTGTAACATTGTTATACATGAATGTGTTTAAGATCAAGATGATGTGTTGGTTCCTGTCAAAAAGTTCTATACTGAGTTCGATAAAAGGAAAACGGGTGAAAAATCAGATTTTCTCGCATCTTGGTATGGGTCATAAAACAATTAGAGCGGTATACTGGCTCTCTTGGTCCTCTTGTTGTTGTTTTTCAGTCGTAACCCGTGAATGGGCTCCACATAATGGACGTCTGATTAAGGTATGCAATGAAATTGTTTCACCTGTAATTGGCCTGACAATAGAATCAGGTGGATCACTGCTGTTATAAGAGGTAAAGGTATACCTACAACATCGTGATTAACCCCATATGCCAAGTTATCCAGCTGTTCGATAAGTAATTCACTTATTGTGTAAAAAACATACCATAGCTTCTATGGTTAACCATCAGGGTCAAACGATTAATAATGTTACGCTAAACAAACGAAGTAAACAGAATTTAAGTTACGTATATAATCTATTGAGCGTTAACGCAAAACACCCGAGTCTGACCAAGACTGTGAAAACTACTAGTATATACACTCAAGAGATATGAAAACGCAACACGGGAATTTCCGCTATATATTGTATGTACAATATGCTGCTTTTAATCGAATGGAACATGGCTACGTAAGACCTTTCCTTTTTTGAAAAAATACTAAAACAACAAATAATACAGCAAATAGTATTCCTGCAATGTTTCATTATTCACATAGTACGCGTTTGACTCAATCATGTGAGCAAACTTAGGATGCAAAATTTTGCAAACTATTTACGTTAAATACAGTACTGAACTAGCTCAATTTTTCGAAGAGCAACTTCAACATTGATGAAGTTCTTGTTACAAGGTGTAGTGTGATTAAAACGTCTACAACATCACAGTTGTGTCCTTTCTCTAGTTAACTGCAACTGTTTTTTAAAAAAACATCTTGGGATTTCTTTGGAATAATATGTGCAATTAAGTCTGCAGTATATACAATATAAAGAGGAAATTCCCGTGTTGCGTTTTCATATCACTTGAGTCTATGTATATACCTATGCAGGCAGGCAGGTGGGTGGGCGGGCGGGCGGACGGACAGACTTTATAATAGAGCTTTGATAATTATTGTTCACATACATAGCTCGATATGTTACTAACTTTAGGCAGACCAAATAAAAATATAAAGTCTGTACGTGCTATAGGCTAACAGAAAAGCACATTATTAGTTTAACAAACCTTTCCCCGACGCATTTTTTGAGAAACATCATCAAAGACGTTTTCGGTGACGATGTGGCTAAAACAAAACAAACTTCATTGAATTAGGATAATTATAAAATAAATAAATGTAGTCTTTGATGAAATAATTGAGTGGGATGATAACGAGATGTTTATGGTGCGCTCTTCTACTCGCGAATAAGGCCACACAACATATATCAAATGGCGTCTTTTCGTGGATGAAGTGTCGTCTTTTCGCGTGACGTTCTGTCGTCTTTTCGCCCTTGAAATGGCGTCTTTCCGTTCTGTCGTCCTGTCGTCTTTTCGTTCTGTTGTCATTTCGCGCTGCATTTCTCGTCTTTTTGTCCTGTCGTCTTTTCGTTGTATCGTCTTTTCGGGGGCGAAATAACGAAAAGACGACAAATGGCAGAGATTAGTCACACATGTATGCCTCTGTGTTCACTGCCACTTGAAACCCTTAGTGGGCTATTTTTAGCTATTATTTTCGTAGCGCCATTTAGTGTAATAATGCGACTGTCAACTTATTGTATTCTCGCATTTTTCTAACTTCTGCATTTGTAACTTGTATATTACTAATCTACCTTCTTGGAAAGTTGTGTGTATTTTTATTATTGTTTAGAAGTCTAATGGAAAGCAACGGATTGCTACGAATGTATTACTTAAATAATGCATTTAACAAATTATCAATGTGTATTTAGTAAATTAAAAAATCTAGAATTTAGAAATGTAATAAGCCATATCGCAATTTGTCATAATGCAAGTTCAAAATGTCAATTTTGACAATTTAAACAAAAGCACAATGAATTCAGCGTTTAAGAAATTAGGAAATTACACACAAATCTAGAATTTAGAAATGGAATAAGGCATATTGCAATTTGTCATAATGCAAGTTTAAAATGACAATATACAATATTTGCTCATAGCGGATAGACTCTATCTTTTTGCCCATGCGCATAAACACGCTTTCCGAATGCCGTCTGAACCGAAATATAACATAGCATTTTTTTTGAGTTTCACCTCTCTCACATATTAAAATTATAAATATATAAAACAGTAATAATACAAAAGAAATTAAGAGAAGCTCTATTATAGAGCTGTGAGAGACTATTAAAAGC